>RJWK010017916.1:0-33869 GCA_004363435.1 Platanista minor | reverse complement strand
AAAAAAAAAAAAAATCAAAACCTAAATGTCCAACAGCAGGGGACTAGTTGAATAAACTACGAAGTTTTGATATGATTAAATATGTAGCTAATAAAAATGTTATATGAAACATGTTCACAGAGGATGGTTCAGTGCCATTGCAAAATGCCACTGACAATACATATGTATCCCTGTGCATAAAAACAATTGGCTTATATACATCAACATGTTAATAATGGTCATTTCGCTTGTTCACATTTTCCACATTTCCAAATATTTATTTCATAACCAGAAAAGAAGTCATCACAGCTTCTTTTTTTAAAATAAAAATACACTCTGGAAGTGCTAGATGAGTCAATAGCAACCAGTGAGAAAAAACAGGGCTTTTTCTTATCAACCAAGTTCATTCTGAACCTAAAGTCTCACGTGGCTACCAACCAACCAAGACTGAGGACTCGCTGGCAGAAGTAGAGAATCAACAGCTAGGTAGCTACTAAGCCCATTTTACATTTTGATGTTTGGACAAAGCTTGGAACATTGTGAGAGGTACACTTTAGGAGAGGTACACTTAAAGAACACTGTTTCCTGGGAGAGTCCAGAGGATTCTACGATTAATAGCTAAAGGAGATGAGGAGATTTAACCCACTGAGGAGTACAGTTAAGGGGAAGATACAAATGCTCTTCAAATTTCCAAGTGGCTATCATGAGAAAGAGAGATTAGATTCATTATTGCAGTGGTTCCAAAAACAGATCAAGGACCAATGCACAGAAATTCCCCAGACAGCATCTAGGGACAAGGCAAAACTCTTCCAACAATCAGACTCACCCCACAAAGGAGCAGGAGGTGAGGCACACCCGAGGTCTTCCTGCAGAGGTTTCCAGTTACTCTTCAGGGCTGTTGCAATGGAGATTCCAGCCCTGGGTAAAGGACTGTACTAAACAGACTCTAAGACCTTGCAGTTCAAAGTGAGGTCTGTGGACCAGTGGCATTAACATCACCTGGGAGCTTGATAAAAAGTGCGGCTTGTTGCTTCCACCCCTAGACCTAATGAATCAGAACCTGTATTTTCACAAGATCCCATGTAATTCTTATGTGTGTTAAGGAGTGAGAAGCAGACCTGGAAGACACTCTCTAACTCTCCAGTTTCTCCATCTGCTTCGGTTTTCAGAGTCTTCTTTTGCTACTCCTCTTCCATGTGCTCTTTCGTGACCTACTAAATAACCATGTAATAATTAGTTAGTAATGGCAGAAGGCCTGAGGGTGATTTGTGATAGAATGGTATAATGCACTTCCAAATTAATATAATCTGATGAATGATTATGTTTCTTATTGGTGGGCATTTATAGGGGGAGGAGTCCTACTGACATCCATTGACAGGTAAATGAGTGTTGAGTGCAGCCATGTATACTCTCCTTGAACCCAATGAATGAGAGCAAATCAAAAGCTCTGCCTTCCTATATTGATTCTCATTCACTAGTCCTACACTCTAGGCAGCAATTTTAGGCTGCCTGTCCACCTTTAGGACTAACTGCCTAAAGTTAGGGACAATGGCACCCTGCCTTCCAAGTATCATATGCGCATTCATCAGTCCCGTCCTCTGGGACAACCCTATTCTTGTACAGACATAACTTTCCAACTCTCCACGGCTGATAGTCTAAAACTTCAAACAATAGTGGAAACACAACCAGACCTCGTGTATAAGACAAGAACCAGAGCGTTTAATGACGACTAGATGTTAAATGATGGGAAAGTTAGACCTCACTTCTCTGGTAGCTTTTTCTTCCAGTCCCCAAC
The DNA here is from genome assembly GCA_004363435.1 of Platanista minor. Lineage (NCBI taxonomy): Eukaryota > Metazoa > Chordata > Mammalia > Artiodactyla > Platanistidae > Platanista > Platanista minor. The sequence goes on along the minus strand of RJWK010017916.1, from coordinate 32,095 downwards.
TCACCATACTTTATGCTGTGGAATAACCAACTGCTTCCAGTGCCTCATAAACACCATCCTTTCCACGCCTTCCTGTTACCTCCACCTGGAATGCCCTTTAGATGTGTCGTTGCCGGGATAACCTCTGCTCATCCTTTAAGATTCAGCTCAGGATGCATCTGCTCCTTCAGGCAGCCTTCCTTCAACCCCAGGCTGCACGACGTGCCTCCCTCCTACACCCCGTTTGAACTTCCATTGTATCATCTTAGACTAAGTGCTATCTAACAGAAATCTTTCACGGGAGCCACATAAATTTTCTAGTAGTACAGTTTTTAAAAATTAAAAAGAAACAGCTGATATTAACTTTAATTAGGTGTTTTATTTAGCCCAGCATATCCAGAATGTTATCATTTCAACAGGTAATCAATATCATATTAAAAATTATTAATTAGATATTTTACATTCTTTTACCATTTCAAGTCCCCAAAATCCACTGTGTATTTTACACGTAGAGCACATCTCAATTCGGACCAGCCACATTTCAAAAGCTTAATAGCCACTCCTGGCTAGTAGTGACTGCACTGGACAGCCAAGCCTTAAGCTGAAATAATCTGCTTATGGGTTTGTCTTCCCTACTGGAAGGCAAGCTACTCAAGGGCAAGGTCAATTTCTTGCTTGTAGTTTCGTCAGTGTTGCATCAGTACCTGAGATATATTGAGCACTCAGCAAATGTTTGCTCAACTAAGCTGACCTGAAGGTATTTTGAGAGAAGGTGGAATTTTAGCAGCTGCTCAAATGTAGAGCAGCTTATGTGTACTTATAATAATAACGGTGATAGGAATAATGGCTAATATTTTTGTCTTGGACCGCGTTCTATGCTCTTTAAATGTATTATCTTGTTGAGGCCTCACAACAGCCCCTGTGTAGGGGGTTACAGCATTATACTATGTAGCATTATAACCTCCGCTTTATGGATAAAGAAACTTGCCTCAAAATCACACAGCTACTAAGTGGAAGAGCCAGGACTTACTGAAATAGTTACAGAAAAACAAAGTACATGACAATTAGACACACACACACATTGTGTAATAAATAAAAAGTCAAAAATAAACTATATTCACAGATATTACAGGCCTACTTCGATAGGTAGACCTAGCCTTGAACTTCCTTTACCAACCTCACCAGCATCTTTTCTGGGGCTTCTTGATCTGCTGAGTTTTGCCTGATCCAGGGTGTACCTCTTTCCAAGTTTCTGAACCAACTCTTTCTGGCTTGAAATTTCTTATCTTTCATACTTGCCTTCTAATCTACTTGCATCCTGCCTGTCTCGTCAAAATGGCAGCGCTTTTCACAAACCACTCCAGTGAAAAGTCACCTTTCTCAGTGCCTAATCTTCTCCCAGGATATGGAGAGAGAGTGGGGGCATAAACTGCTTTCCTCCACACGCTGCCCCCAGAGGACCCCTCAGTCTCGCTCACGTGGCCTGGGGGAGGGGGAAGTGAGCCATCACTGCTGACGTGCGCTTTGTGTACGGGAACTAGGTTGAACTGTGCTTAAGAAAAATGATGCAGATTTCAATCTTTGTGTGTGAGTGTGTACAAAAATTCCACTATCTCTAAACCACAGGAACCAGACCCACATCTAGCAAAGGAAATAAAGCTGGAGACGCGAGGAAAGAATAAATTAGGAGAAGCCTTGGAAACAGACCGCCGCGTTTAGATTTGATGTGGTGGGAAATAAAAATCCCTGGAGGGTTTCTGAGCAAGGGGGTGATGTGATGAAAACAGTGATTAAGGAAGATGAAATGCAAGTGGGACAAATCAAAGGGAGGGACTAGGATCTGAGGGGAGGCAGTCTTCCGGGCGCTGGAAGGCAGGGAGAGCGAGAGAGAGAAAGCACGGGGATTAGGGACAGGAACCAGGATCTTCTATGAATTAACATATGCCACCCGGAAGTCACTTTACTACCAAGTTACCACCATTTTTTTATGCTCTTACCCTATTTGGGAAGGCAAAAATAAACCCACAAGGAGCTGAATACTGTCATTAAAATGATAATAAAATTTCCTCTCTGTGAATATAATGGTTCAACTGTATGTGTGCCCTGCTGAGTAAATGAGCTTTACCGTGAGCCTGTAGAACGGTTTGCAGGGCACAAATGGAGCTCAGAGAAATTTATATTAAGCCCTTATTCACCAAATAAACAAGCCAGTGAAAACAATTTTTTTACAGAGAAAGACAAATATCATATGATATCACTTATATGTGGAAAAAAATTAGACAAACATTTACAAACCACAAACAGACTGACAGACATAGAAAACAAACTTATGGTTACCAAAGGGGGAAGGGGGCACGCATGAGCAGAAGGGATAAATCAGGAGCTTGGGAATAACAGATACACACTACTATATATAAAATGGATAAACAACAAAGACACACTGTATAGCACAGGGAACTATATTCAATATCTTGCAATACCTATAATGGAAAAGAATCTGAAAAAGAATATATATATATATATAAAATATACAATGTTTATATTTTATATATATATATATAAAACTGAATCCCTTTGCTATACACCTGAAACTAACACAACACTTTAAATCAACTATACTGAAAAAAAACCCAAAATTCTTTAAAGCAGCCTCATGTGGATGAAGCCCATAGGACAGAGTAGAAATGGCTGTCCCCAAGGTGGCAGCCCCAGCCCAAGAGTGCCCCAAACTCACTGCCCCACAGTGGCAGAAATCCGCAAAGAACTTGGGTTAACCAGCACTATTTGCCAACGCCCCATGCCCTAAGCCATCACGTTCTCTAATTCTGGCTGCAATTTTAAATGGTCCAGAGACTCAAAAGTTCTTTTCATTCCAGTTTAGATCTGGAAAGAGCCTTGGAGAATATGGAAACCTATAGTTTAAGAATATCTTCAAGCTGCACACAATGGAAATACAATGGATATCAAAATGAGCTCCTTGGGTAGGGACTGTTGCGAAAGGCTCAGAATTCCGCCTACTCAATCTCTTTCTTCCTTTCGCTACCCTAGCCCACCTCTCCCCCCAGCTTACAGACACGTTATGGCAGACCCTGAACCCCTCCCCAGGACCTCGGGGCTGAAAAGAAAGCAGTCTGCAAAACACTGAAGAGTCCACTAGTTTTGTTTTGTTTCCGCTTCTTGTGACAGATGAACAAATTGAAGCCCAGAAAGCTAAACCGGGACTTCCATTTCCAGCCACTAAATAACACAGAAAGCCGCATCCTAGAAACCCCTACAATGCTGGCTAAATGCAAATATCCATTTAAATGCATCAAATGAACTCACAAAGGCATAAACTCCTCAATTTGAAAACGGCTATAACGTATGACCCAGCAATTCCACGTCCAAGTGTGGACCCCTGAACAGTGGAGATGCACCACTGGGTCATGGAATCACTTTAGTAAATTGCAAACAGCATATTTTTTGGTGTGTGAAATAGACCAGACCAAACTGGATTGATTATAGCTGAATAGACAACAAGGGTAATTATTCTGAGAAATTTTATTACACCTACACTGTGTATACACACAGACACACAGAAATGTAGCACACGTATGTGCTGGGTTTCCATGTAAAGTGTATGTCTAACTGTGGGTATAGACAAAACATTTTGAAAAAATGCTATTTTTGAGAAGCTTTTGTATGTTAGTACAGGAAATGAACAAGAACACTCATCGAAGCATTGTTTATCATAGTGCAAAATCTAATTATTCATCAACAGGAGAATGGAGATAGATACAGATGGATAGATAGACGGACTGACGTCTGTTCACAAATCATTACAATATATAGTAGTTAAAATGAACGGATCAGAGCTTTGTTGCTGAAATCTAATGCTAAGTGTAAAAAATACCAAGTTGCAGAATGATATGCACATTGTATTTAAAGTTATTTAACGTTTTAAAACATGCAAAACAAGAGTACCTATTGTTGAAATCACGTATACAGAAGAAGTATGAAAGCATGCAAATTCAGGACAGTGTTAAGCTCTGGGGTAGGAGGAATCCACAAAAAAACTCAGCTAGGTCCGAAGCGAACTCATCCAAATGTCAGGATTGCCTAGAACTCGATGGTGGCACGCACAGTTCTGTTATTACCTTCTCGCTATTTTTTGTTGTTGATTAAAACAATTTTTTTTGTAAGTCACAGATACTTACCTGAGACCAGATGGCTGACTGGTGGGGTCATCTGGAAGAAACCCAAGCAGGACCCCGAATCTGATTTCCAATCCAGTCCTCTTTCCACATGGCTCCCACCTCAGGATCTGTCTGCAAATGATGGACTTACATCATTTTGGTGTTAATCTTAGTAACTTATTTTTACCCGAGAGATATTGTTCCTCTCAGTCCATCAAGGCCACATCTGCTCTGGCCAGAAAGAGCACAAAGCACACTTGCTCTGTGAGGCTGAGCTGTTGCTTCACAGTTTGTCACTTGGCTCTGTTTTCCAGCTTCGCTCATGCATTGCAACAAAATGCTGAGCCACTGAAAGGTCGGTAGACGATACACAAAAAAAGAGAGAGAGAGAGAGAAAAAAACAGAAAGAGGAGAGGGAGAATCATTTGCATGTGAGGAAACAGACAAAGTCATCAGTCACAATCAAATTAAAGTCAGAATACTGCTCAAGAACCATAAAACACACAGGGCGGTTATTTTAGATGATGGGAAGAACTTGAAATAATGGCATTTCATAGCCTTTGAGTGCAAATACACAATCTAATGGGAAGGGGGTGGCTAGCGTTTTTTCTAGTCTATTTTAAGACAAAAACGAGAAGACAAATGATACCTTGGCAATGACTGGAGAGTCTTATGCAGAGAAATTTATTTACACCGTTTGGAAAGTTCAGGGCAGTGTTTGTTTTCTTCAGTGGCTTAAAAAAATAAAAGTTTTTTTTTCATAATGAGTCCACCCCAGGCTCCTCTCAGTATCATCCTCATCTTAGCTCCAAACCCATATGCTGATGAAGCATCCACTCTGGAGAACTTTTGGATGCCATGGCAGAGGAGAAAAAGAGACATCTCGAGGGTGTCACGTCAGCAGTTTAATCCTCAGCCCAGAAGTAGCACGGGTCACTTCAGGGCAGTGGTTTTTATCATTGGATCCATTATGCTCTTCAAGTTACCTAAGAGGCTCTTCCCTCTTTTTCTTCTCTAAGCATAACTTCCGGGTCAGCTTTAGCTTTTCAGCTGCGTGAACCAAAGCTTTCTGCTGTTGGAAAAGAAGATAACTCTTGTAGTAGAGTGCCCGGAACAAATCTTCTCTGGAGTCAAGGAGTAAACTGTATACGATTATGCTTTTAGATCCTTCTCACCCTGGAATGCCTACCTGTTATCATGAGCTATGAAAGTATTGTTTTCATACTGCTGGAGAAAACTCAGATCTGTGACAGAATTCCTCCTGCTGTCTCGAGAGCAAATATAGCAACAACTAACATTTACTGAACACTTACTCTTCTCAGGAAGGCACTATTGCTAGCCCATTTTACAGATGAGAAAAGTGAGATACCAGAAGGTTAAGTAATATCCCTCGGGTCACCCAGACGAAGTGGCAGAGCCAGGATTTGAACCTAGACACTTGGTTCTAACAGCCTGGGCTTGTAATACGTGCCACACTCTATCCAGGAGGTGGTATTTAAAATAAGTGAAGGCAGCTATTGAAATGACAGCACCAGGTTATGTTAGGAGCCATGGGGCCTCTACTTCAGATACAGGGGGTCTAAGAGGGACGTATTCACACACCAGTGAAGGTGACAGTGGTTTGATAAAAATCAGAATCCTTTCCTTAGGGCTCGTAGCAACCTAGAACATTAGCTTCAGGGCTCCTGTGTATTCTACCCTACCTAAGTTATGGCTAATTTCTGTTATGCCCCTCAACCCCCAGAGAATGAAAATGGAGATGGACTTGGAAATGATATCAGATAAAAGTCAGAAGTCTTAAGCTTGAGTTCAGTATTGCCACTTACTAACTACATGGATTCATTTTCCTCACCTTCCTCATCTCTGAAATGAGAAAAAGAATTCCTGCTACATAGGGAGTGAGAGTCGAATCAAATAGAGGCACAGAGAACTGTGATTGTACACCTTCACGTTGTTCACCCAGGAACTTGTTTTCCCTTTATTCCATAAGTCAAAGCAAAACAAGAAAATGCTGTAAACATGTATGAAATACTCATGTGAATGCCCAAAAGCCTTCTATTGTGGAATTAATACTAACCTTGGTTAAGTCATTTTCCCTTTTTTTTTTGTTTTTTGTTTTTTTTGCTTTTTGCGGTACGCGGGCCTCTCACTGTTGTGGCCTCTCCCATTGCGGAGCACAGGCTCCGGAGGCGCAGGCTCAGCGGCCGTGGCTCACGGGCCCAGCCGCTCCGCGGCATGTGGGATCTTCCCGGACCGGGGCACGAACCCGCGTCCCCTGCATCGGCAGGAAGACTCTCAACCACTGCGCCACCAGGGAAGCCCCATTTTCCCTTTTTTTCCCCCATCTGTAAGAGGAGGGATATTAATCACTGAAGTCTCTTCCAACTTTGATACTGTGTGATTTGTTTCATCCCAGATCTAGGAGAAGTGAACCAGAGTTTTTAAATGGTAGCTTGGCTACTTGCAGACCACCTTACCCTCTTAAGGTGAACACATGCCTAGGGTCCCACCAATCACACAGGATCCATGGGAAAATCTAACAGCTCCAAGACATAATTAATTGCCCCCAAGTTTACGTGTTAAAGAGAACTGGATTCTGCACCGGAGCCAGGTGGATATATCTGGTTTAGCAGGCAACCTGCTAGAAATGGGGGTGGTGGCATTCCATCACTTTTGTTCTGGGTGATGCCAGACACATGAGGAATGCAGGACCTTTGAGGGAGCTTCTAGCCCTATGATCTCATGTGACTGCTTCACTGATAAATATCACTTGAAAATGATGTGGGGTATGACCAGGCATAGCAGGGGTATGAGCCAGAGCCAGGTCTTTCCACAGGGAGACACGTCAAATGTGGCAAATGTAACTTGAGGGAGTGACTGGAGTGTGGTCCTGAAGCAGCTGTGCGCCAGCTGAATGCTCTGCCGGCCCCTCCAGAATAGGGTTGACCCATTCCAGGGGAAGCCAGCCCCCTGGGGAGCCTACGTGTTGTGGCTGAGAACGACGGGTCCATTCTCAAAGGGAAAGGGCGTGACCAGTCACTCTGATCACAGTCTATTACATGGACCCTCCCCCAGCCATCCCATCCCAGCCTGAAGCAGATGATAGGAACAGTCACCTATGCAGCATGGAGCCCTGTCAGCAGCCTGGAGATCCATCATAATGCCCGCAAGCTGAGTGGCCAGTATGGTCACGATGAGATGAGCACGGGTGGCCTCCCGAATCACCATTCACTGGACACCCATTAATAATTCAGTCTGTGCCTCTAGCAGGACGTGCTCATCCCTGCCTAAGGGCCTCTGCACTGGCTGTTCCCTTCTGAAAAGCCTGGCCCCCGGGGTCTCACACAGCTGGCTCCTTTCTGCAATTCAAGTTTTATTTCCAGTATCACTTTCTTAAGCCTTCTATGCACACACCCTCCCAAACTCTCTATCACAACACTCCATTTTATATTTCACATAGCACTTCTCATTATCTGGAATGATTCTGTTCATTTATTTTTCTGGTTTATTGTCTATTTCCCCTGTAAAATGTTAATGAGAACCAACATCTCCTGTGTCTTCTCCAATCTGCTCTCAACACCTAGAAAAATATCTAGCAGATAATAAGGGATCAATAAAAAGTTAGCAAAATTAATGCATTAGTTAATGAGTTAATTCTATCTAGGACAGGTGTGGACCGGCACAGAGAGGGCTCCCCTCTCTGTGCTGTGTAGCAGTGGTAAGATTTCACGGCTCCAGGGGAGCTTTCATAGACACCTCTCCCCATTTCATGAGCCATCCTCTGTCCACTCCCCCATTAAAGACCTGAGAATCACTCTCTGATCCATAGGGATTGGCTCCCGACGTCTATATTTTAGGAATGATTTTGGTTGCAAAGTAACAACAATAACAACAACCTATTGTAGTGCACTGTAATTTCAACTAAGGGATTTATCATTTTTCTCAAGAACAAATCAGGAGGTGTTGGGCCCGGTGTCAGTGTGGCAGCCCTACTGTAAGGTAAGGAGATCTTGGCTCTCCCTCCTTGAAAATCCCGGCTCCTAGCACACAACTGTCATCTGGCGCTTGTCACATCACAGTCACAAGATGACTGCGGCACCACCAGACATCATGTCTGAACTCCAAAGAAGGGGAAAAGCAAAGGGAGAAAGAGCCATGCTTTGTGAATTTGTTGTTCCTTCTTATTGGGAGAAGAAAAGCTTTTCCAGAATCCATATCCAGCTGCCTTCTATTTACATCTCCTACCTTAGTACTGGGTCACAAGGCCAACCCTAGACCAGTTCCTGACACAGGGCAATGAGATCACTGTGACTGGTTTATACCGTCACACTGCATCCCTTGGGGCTGGAGAAAAAAAGACTCATTTTCCATGAGATCAAGGTGTTGCCACATTCTGCCGAACAAACCGATATATCATAACTAAATGGCCTAGGGTGGACATTTCACCCAAAATTAGAGCTGAGGCTCACATAAACTGAGAGGGAAAAGCAGATGCCTTGAGCCATCACGCTTCTGAAGTTTCTGAAGCTTTGGCTGTTGCAAGTGTTTAAATTCCATCAGATGCTGAAATACCTACCCAATATATTTTCTTTTTTTTCTTAAGCTGGCTCAAAGATAGTGTCTGTTATTCAAAACCAGAAGGTCTTCGTTACAGGAACATCTAACCACCAGCATCCTGCATGGCCCATCAGGCTGCGCTGCATGGCTGCTGTAGGGTGTTAGACAACCCACTCCTATCTCCCTCAGGAATGACAGCCCTTTGGACCAAACACTCTGCTCCCCCTGCGGTGACCCAAACGCTTAGACGTTAGTTACATCATCAGCCTGACAACCTCCCCCTCTTCACCTTCAGACAGTATTTGCTGAGATCCCCAGTGTACAGGGAGGCCCGCTGGGTACTAAAGGCCTGCCTTGTGACAGAGGGATGGGGTTTACACAATAACACCCATACTAACTAGTGGAGGAGATGTCACATTTCATATCCTTGACAAAGGCCGAAACATATCAGGCCTTCTGATTGTGAGCCCAGTACTTTTTTTTCTTTTTTAAGCCATCTGATTCTCCGGGACACACACACACACACACACACACACACACACACACACACACAGACACACACACTCTCTCTCTCTCTCTCTCTCTCTCTCTCTCTCTCTCCCCCTTTCACTCACATACATATACACAAAAAAACAGTCATCCATACCCTCACAATTAAGAAAGATCCTAATGAGTGAAAAGCCTGGCCAGTCCAGCTTAGTATTCCACCCCTGCTAATCAGCCATAAGGAATATTTGGTGGAGATTATAAGAATTGTCGCACAAGTATCTAGAGAGAGATCTCTGCAAGTCTCTTCCTCTATTTCCTATAAATTTATTCTAAATTCTTTCCCAATGTATATATCTCTTCAACTTATGCAAGTTTTAGACAGGATTTCTCAAAATGTGTTGCTTGCAAATTACAGGTTTACATGGACAAATGGTTCCCCAATCAGATGACTTTGGAAACACCTGATTAAAGGAAGTTCAATGCTTCTTCTTGAAAGACATTGCAAAAGCAGAGGGATGGGAACCAAAACCCATTATTTTAGAATACTTACTAATAAATTAAAGACGGTGAATATGTAATCTGCTGTGATTTTTAAAGACTACTGTCTTTTTTTGGCTGCACTGCACAGCTGGTGGGATCTTAGTTCCCCAATCCCCTCGGCAGTGAAATATGAGGTTCTAATCACATCCCTGTATCCTACCTCTGTGAAAAAGAAAATGGTCTTCTGTGTGTCCAAGGGAACAAGAATATTAAAAGGCACATGGTGTCATTGGGGAAAAAACCTAACAAGGGCATCAGAAGACCAAAATTCTAGTCAGTCTTTAGACAGCTGTTGCTATGAGTTGAATTGTGTCCCTCCACCAAATTCATATGTTGAAGTCCTAACCCCCAGCACCTTAAAATGCAACTTTCTTTCAGAGATAGGGTCTTTATGGAGGTAGTCAAGTTGAAAGGAGGTCATGAGGGTAGGCCCTAATCCAATAGGACTAGTGGACTTCTAAGAAGAGGAAACTTGGACACAGACACACTTAAGTGGGAATATGATGAGAACAGACACAGGGAGAAGATGGCCATTGATAAGCCAAGGAGAGATGAGGCCTTCCCTCACAGGTCCTTCCCTCACAGGCCTCAGAAGGAACCAACCCTGCCAACACCTTGCTTTTGGACTTCTAGCCTCCAGAACTGGGAGACAATAAATTTCTGTTGTTTTAGCCACTCAGCCTGTGGTACTTTGTTACAGAGCCCTGGCAAACTAATACAGCTGTGTTCCTGGCTAAGTCTTCTAATATCTCTGGGTCTCAGTTTCCTCACCTATAGCATTACGGAGTAGATGACCTTTGAAATTGCTTTTATCTCTAGTGGTTAATGGTTAAGGATGAATATAGCCTCTCACTAGTTCTTCTGAGATATAAACATGTACCATCTTCTGAGAAAAGCTTTCCCTCTTGTCTACAGAACAATGGATTACAGACAAACTGACACCATCTTTGATAATCCTGTCTGGCCATCCGAATTTATATTTCAGTAATGACTTTGGGAAGCAAAATAAGGAAGAAAGGAGGGTCAAAGTAACTCTGATGAAAGGCTACAAACGGATAAGTTCATCCCTTTCTACAAGAAATTCATCATTTGAAAAAACTGGCTTATAACAGATTCCAAGGAGGTGCTGGGTGGGTTCAGATGGAAAGAGCAATAACAAATCTAAGTTTCATGACATGGTTCCCCATGGCAGAACCTCTGTAAACAGTAAAAGCACACATTTTGTGCTCTCTTCACAACTCATTTCTGGCCCCCTCTTTCTCTCTCTCCCTTTCTTTCTAGTGTTTATCATGAAAGAAAATACATTTCAGGCACAACTATTGAACTTCTGGGTGCTACTATCCTGTTCCATCTCACCAATAAACCAGTTAATAACAATGACTTTGTGCAACCTTTATTGACCTCACATCAGTATTATCATCTTGGTATAAATCCCAGGCTATTAATGCACCTTCAAATCGTGGAATATAGTATGAATGCCACAATCATAATTGGTAAAAAGAGCATTTTGGCAACTGAAATTGCAGTACTAAATGCTATAAAACAGAACTGATGTGCTAGTTCCCCTTCTCTTTAACTCACTGAATGTATACTCTCCTGCCAAAGGAAATACGAAGATAATAAGCATCCTAGTCTATGATATGATTATACCATCACTAAGAAGCGATGATAGGGTGACCTTTTTTTTTTCGCCGTACGCGGGCCTCTCTCTGTTGTGGCCTCTCCCATTGCGGAGCACAGGCTCCGGACGCGCAGGCTCAGCGGCCATGGCTCACGGGCCCAGCCGCTCCGCGGCACGTGGGATCCTCCCGGACCAGGGCACGAACCCGTGTCCCCTGCATCGGCAGGCGGACCCTCAACCACTGCGCCACCAGGGAAGCCCAGGGTGACCTTCTTAAGAGGCAGCTGGCTATATTACATTAATACAGTAGCATCAACTATATCAAAACAAAAATCAACATACTTGGCAAGCATCAATCCCACATTTAAATGGACAGTGCTTGTATTAGTCAGGCTCCCCATAAGATGGAATACTCTAATTAGATAATTCAAAGGCTTATTTACCAAGGAACTTTTTACAAAGGTGTACTCAGGTTGAAATAAAACCACAAGGAATTGTGGGCAATAATCTGGGGTTGGGAGCTGAACCACTGTTACCAACCCTAGGTACAAGGAGACAAGGAGGAGGGGTTGGCAGAACCTGAAAAAGAAAGCCATATAGAGAAGACTGCCTTGAAAAGAGTAGTGGTGTTCCATCCAGGGACCTTGCCCAAGGTGTCCCCACAAGGACGGAGTAAGGAGGATAAGTACCCTGACCTCACTCACCCCCGTCCCCTCAGTGTTCTGCCAGGGATCTCCACTGACCAAATTCAACCAGAGACAGAACAGGGTGCCCACTGACATGGTCCATAAGAGTCAGCCTATAAAGACCAGGGTGAGTCGATCTGGAGGGGCAACTGGATGACATACAGCAGGGTGCTACATAACCCAACAAACTCATAAAAATATTTGTAAATTTTGTAAGAGCAGAAAATGTCTGCTCTTGTTCACCATTTTATCCCCAGCTGTGTCATTCCAACACCAATTTTCCAATTCTCTGACACCGACTGGGTGCCCAATAATTTAATGTAATGTGACATTAACTACCCAGAGTTAGCACAGACCCTAGAAGGTAAGGGCTCAGTCCCACTTCAGACACCAGCTGCAAATGGGGTCCCCAGATGACCTTCACTTCTCCCCAGCCGACTATAAATCTGGAGGTACCCACAACCCCTACTCAGGTTCAGTAATTTGCTAGAACAACTCACAGCTCAGGGGAGCTCTCTACTTTCTCTTACAGTTTTATTATCAAGAGTACAACTCAGGAACAGCCGAATGGAAGAGATGCATAGGGCAATGTACAGAAGTAAGGAGGTCACAGAGCTTCCACACTCTTTTCAAGTGCACCACCCTCCCAGCACATCAATGTGTTCACCAACCTGGGAGCTTCGAAATTTACTAACTCTTTGGCCATTAGTGCTTGAACTCGATCTCCAGCCCCTTTCTCCTTCCCAGAGGTTAGAGGTGGGACTGAAGTTCTCCTCTAGTCACATGGTTGGTTCCTCTGGGGACCAGCCTCCACCCTGAAGCTTTCTAAGTACCCCATCGATAGTCACCTCATTAGAATACAAAAGACACTCCTATCACTGGAAATTCCAAGGACTTTAGGTGCCAGGAACCAGGACAAAGACAAAATATATCTTTTTATCATGCCACCCAGCACATTGTACACCACAGTGTCTGGCACGTAACAGACACTCTGTTAAGGAATGATACAGTCTCCAGTGGGTCACTCTAAAGTTCTTCCTCCTTTCCTTCTTTCCTTTTGAAAGATTGCTAAGTTTTTTAAGCCAAAACTATACATGGCTTTAAGCTTCTGCTTCTCCTCTAGTCAGATAATCTAGAGAAGACAAACCCCGACTGGCTTCCAGAATCCTAGGGCATTTCACACCTCTGATATCCAAAGCACAGAGAGACTCAAAGGAGAAACAGTCACACAGATTTTTTAGAGATGGAACCTAAACTACTGATTATACAACCTGCCCCAGTCTCCTCAGGGTTGTATCCCTTCTTGTCACCTTCACGACAAACAGATTCTGTAGTCCTAAACAGAAGTAGGAAGCTAGGGCTGAACATTTGCTAGAGGTGGTAGGCTATTTTTGCTTATATAATATATTGTGCAACATGCCACCAAAAGGACTTTATTATGTTTTGGATGGTTTCCCATCGATACGAATCCCACCTTTTACTTTTAAAATCCCAAGGTAACCAGCATTTTACAAATCAGGGAAAACTGGATCTCTACCAGGAGAAAAGCTGAAACCAGGGATGAAGAAAATGCAGAACACAGTAGAGATATACTCTAAATCCATTAACAGGAAAAAAAAAAACAAAAAACCAAAAACCCACAAAACTGAAAAACAAACAAATCCAATCAAGGCTGATATGCCTTGAAAATACAGTATGAAATTCTACTTTATGTAGCCCATCAAGTTCTCAGGGCAGCACCCTCTCGCCCGCCTGCTTGTAAGCCTCACAAGCGTCCTGTTCTAATAAATCACTTGTTACCTATCAAAAAAAAAAAAAAAAAAAAAAAAAGAGGGTTAGGGGAAGAGCAGTGAAGTTTTTCATCCATCAGCAGACCTAGCTGTCAATGTGATGGACTGTCGTAAGGCTTCTCTACAGCAATAGCCTCCTAATATTAACAAAATGAGCCAAGCTCTATGACCAAAATCTGAAGCCTCAACCTAAACAGTTATCCAAAGGCTTGATCAGGTCCCTCTGGAGAATATTTTTAGGCTGTTCATACACCCATGACCCATCTTTCTGGGGAAAGGGGCTCCTGAATTTCCTCAGCTGAGTGTCCTCTCTGGCCAGTGCATCCTCTGTGCACGGGACACCTCCTTTGATCAACAGCATCATTTCAGGCACTGATCAGAAAAGGCGTCCAAGAACAGATTGTGATCGCTTGCAAAAGCTTGCTAGACACACCTGATAGTGGAAAGAAATGCCTAAGGCAGTTGTTCTAAACCCAGCTGATCATTCTAAATGACCTAGGGGGAAGGGAAGACGGGCATGGCCAGAGGTCGTTGGAAAGAAAGACGGTGAGAGAGAACTGAGTGGATATCTGGGCCCACCCAAGTGTACGGAATCATATCTGGAGGTGGGGACCAGGTGTCTTTTTCAAGTCACACCGACCGACCCCCACTACCACCCCATCATACAGTGGAAGAGACACAAAATTTTCCTTTTCATATCTCTAAACAATACACTGGATTGGTTAGACTGGAATTACATGGGGAACTTTTTCAAAATATACATGTGCAAGACCCTCCTTACCCACCACCCACCTCATCATTCTGAGAAACCTTAGGTGGTGGCACCCTATGCATTTTGCAAGAAAGAGCTCCCTAGGTCATTTCAACCCTCCCCTTCCTCCCTTCAACCTGGCCCATCCCCAGCTGAGATCCACTAAACACTAGTTCCCTATTACACTCAATTACTAGAAAGAAATATATTTGGGTCACATATATTAATTCCCTGCTGACATACCTTAATGGAATTAATATTTAACAATACACACTTGACTTAGATCAGAAATGCCTGATAAAGGTTGTCTACTTGAGTTTTACATTGTTATACCGTCTGGAAAATCATTTTCAATCATCTGATACATTACTCAACATCCACTACATAAACCTTCACAAAACGCCATGTCTAACAAGAGATGGTCCCCCCCAGCAGAACATGTCTGTGTCTTTCTAACAGACAGTGATAATGAGATATCGCAAAGCATTTGCCCTGATGCCTCAGCTGCTAGAAAACAAGCTTTTTTTAAAAAAAAAAAAAGCAATAACTAACACTGGTGAGGATCCTTGGAAATGGCTTCTAAGACAGTGCTATTGATAGAACTTTCTGTGATACTAGAAATGTACTATATCTATATTGTCCAATTCAACAGCCAATAGGCACGTGTGGCTCGTGAGCACTTTAAATGTGAACAGTGTGACTGAGGAGTGAATTTTAAATATTATCTAATTTCAACTAATGTAAATTTAAATAGCCACATGTGGCTAGTGACTATATGGAACGGCATGGTTCTAAGGCTACTTTTTATATTTAAACTTAGAGTCAATACATACACATAAGTAAGATGACACAAAAATTTTATAGTAGTTTCAACTTAGGTACAAATGTTATGTGTAAATCGTAAGAGTGTCCTCGGTCTTTAGTAATATTATTCAAAAAGATTTGTGCGTTTCCAGGGTTGACTATAGAAACTTGGCTGCTCTCGATAAAAGGCAAGCTCAGGTCATCTCTCTGACGCAGTCTGATTTAACCTGACGTGCCTTTTGGCCTGGGCTGTTACTGTTGGAACTGCTGGGACCTGATGGCAGAATAGCTGACCTTCCTCTGAGCAGGGCTACCATAACCCCTCTGAATGGCAGGGCAGTGACATTTACTCTCCCCTCAGCTAGGGACCCTCCCCTGTTCCAACCTCACCTGGTAAAGGGAGGGCAGGAGGTGGCTTTAAGGCTTTGTTAATTCACACCTGGAGAGTATGTTCTCTTTCCAGTGAAGGGCCCAGTGGGTTTGCAGGGTTTCTCAACCTCGGCACAGTGACATTTTGGGCCCTATTTAATTCTGTTATGGGGACTGTCCTGTGCATTGGAAGATGTTTAGCAGCATCCCTGGCCTCTACCCATTAGATGCCAGTACCATCCCCCCAACTCTCCCTAGTAGTGCCAACAAAATATTTCTGCAGACATTGTCAAATATTCACTGGGGGACACAAAAGCACGCCTGGTTGAGAGCCACTGATCTAGACAGTAAGTTCTTGGACTGTGGGTTTCTTAATAAAGCAGACAAATCTTAGTTTTTTGTTTACTCTTTAAAATCTCTAGTACCTAGCAGATGCCTGGTATGTGATACACACTCAATTAAGCACTGCTTGGATGAATGAATAAAAAGCCAACATTATTTTTTAACTTTTTAAATATCTCCCCCAGTGCCTAGAATAGTGTAAGACTCAATCAACAAACGTTTCCTGGTTTGTTAATATTGTTATAGGTTTAAAAAAGAGTAGGAATTCCTATTAATGACGATTTCTGAGGAAGAAAAATGATGGGAAAAATACATCTTTTTTGCATCCCTTAACGTACATGAAGCAATTTCCTGGCCTGTTAGGGTTTTTAGTAAACAGAGTAAGTCCAAAAACATACTCTCACCAGTTCCAAATTAAGTACCATAATTGTCTGTGCGTGAGGAACCAGGGCTCCATCACCTCGGTCTCCGTCTCTTCACTGAAGGTGGTCCGGAGGCTGGGGTCAGTAGGATCCCTTCCTCACTGATTGGTGGAGCCAATCAACGCCAGTGCCAGATATGATCCCCAGGAACCCTTGCTGCCAGGTTCCCTGCATGAGAAACATTGATGGCTCAGGTCAGTTGTAAGTTCCTGAACATTTAAGCTGTGTTTGCCAGCACGTGATGCTTTTACCTCATTTGTCACAATCAAACACTAGAAAATAAGCCCCCTGTCTAATTAAAGCCAAACCTTTGCACCTAAAACTTAGCAGATCTTTTACCTCCATGTACACATGGCATATGGCATAGCATTGCAGAGAGAAATTAAAGGCAAGGCCACTATGTACAGATTTAAACCAATGATACATTCAGCATCGTCTAGCCTACCCTGTTTACCTAAACAGTTGATGGTATTTTGAGCTTCTTGGACAAGATTCTTTTATTTAATGGGAAATATCACTCTGTAAGTTCCATATTGCTGGCTGTACATTTAAAGAACTGCTTTATTCAAACAACCGAAGTCATTAAGTCACACTGCTATTTTACTAGGGACAAAGTCAGAGCATTTATTATAAGTAGAAAGGAAAAAAGAAGTGCAGCTGGTTGTAAAAACCCTCACTTCCCTTAGAGCAGTGACTTGCTGGAGACATATTAGAATCACCTGGGCAGCTTTTTAAAGTCCCAAGAGTCAGGCTACAAACCAGACAAGTTAAATCAGAATCTCAGGGTAGTACTCGGCGTTGCAAATTCTTTTATGTAAATGTTTTATTTTAGATTTATGGAAACTTGCTAACATAGTATAACGATTTCCCATATTCCACACACCAGTTTCCCCAGTTATTAACTTCTTGCATTAGTATGGTATATTTGTTACAATTAAGGAGCCAATATTGACACATTATTAACTAAAGTCCACACTTTTTTCATATTTCCTCCGTTTTTTCCTAATTTCCTTTTTGTATTCCAGGATCCCATCTAGGATTTACGTTTAGTTGTCACGTCTCCTTAGGCTCTTCTTGGTTGTCACAGTTTCACGGACTTTCCTTGCTTTTGATGCCCTTGACGGTTTTGAGGAGTACTGGTCAGATATTTTGTAGAATGTCCCTCAACTGGGATTTGTCAGCTGTTTTTCTCATGATTGGACTGGGGTTACATGCTTGGGGAAGAAGACCATAGAGGTAGAGCCATTCTCAGGACATGAGATCAAGTGTACATATATCAATATGACATCGCTATGGACACTGATCCTCATCATTTGGCTGAGAAAGTGTTGTCAGGTTTCTCTGGTATAAAGTTGCTCTTTGCTCCCCTTTCTCATACTGTACTCTTTTGAAATAAGCCACTATGTTCAACTCCAACTTAAGACATGGGGAATTCTATTCCACCTCCCTGAGGGTACAGGATCTACATAAAATTTTTAGAATTCTTTGGTACAGAAAATTTGTCTATTTTCCTTCATTTATTTATTCAATAATTGATTCATATCAGTATGGACTCATTTAGGTTCTACTTTGCGTTTCAAACCTACACTACTTCATTTATTTTGTTGCTTACCATTTCCAGCCTTGGCCATTGGGAGCTCTTTCAGGCGGCTGTGTCCCTCTGACAGATCCCCATCGCTGCGTTGTTGTTGTTTTTCTGAGCACTTTCTTTTTGGCGCTTTAAGACGCTCCAGGCTCATCTTGTTTATTTTCTACCCTAGTCCTAAAATCAGCCATTTATCCAAGTTCCGGTTCCTTTTGTTAGAGAATAATATTAGAAACCAAGATCTGGGTGCTAGGTATGCTCATCGCTACTGGGGTGTCATTGCCTCTAGGTCCTCTCAGGTGACAGAACAAGGAAGTACAAGTGTATGTACACTAACCCATGTATATACACATATCTGTTAAGTATTTCTATATATAACCATCTGTGTCTATATTAAGCTAACATGAGTCCATACTGATGTCTCCAACTCTAATCTGTTATCACATGGATGATTCCAGCCTCCTCCTTTTACTTACCTGTAACGTCCAACCAAACTTGGCTCCCACCATTGTGCATGCATTTACTTAATTGCTGAGTTTCAGTATGCATGTATAGTGGCATTAAAATCATTAATCTGTACTCCCCTGGGACATAGCATTATCAACTAGGGTAGAGTGCTTACATACAGTTAATTTTGTCATTAGTCTTACAGACTCCACTCATTTCTGAGATTACTTAGGTCAGCACCTTTTTTTCTCCACACCCTTCAATGAGGTTGTTTAACACATTTGTAGCACAGTTATATTGTTTTGTCACAATTCTGCATTTCATCCTGGCATACTCAACATACTAAATGATTTTTTAAATTTGCATACATTAAGGTTCACTCTTTATTCTATACAGTTCTATGGGTTTCTGACAAATGCATAATATCATATGCCCACCATTACAGTTATCATACAGAATAGTTTCACTCTCTTAAATAATCCCCTGTGCTTCACTTATTTCAACTCTTTCCCATTTTCCCTAAGCTGCCATAGAACTAGAACAAATAATCTTAAAATTTGCATGGAAACATAAAAGACCCCTCATAACCAAAACAATCTTGAGAAAGAAGAACAGAGCTGGAGAAATCATCCCCTCCCCAACTTCAGACTATACTACAAAGTTATAGTAATCAAAACAGTAATGGTACTGGCATAAAAATGGACACATATATTAAAGGAACGGAATAGAGAGCCCAGAAACAAACAAATAAACAAACAAACCCATGCACTTATGGTCAATTAATCTACGACAAAAGATGCAAGAATATACAATGGAGAAAAGACGGTCTCATCAATAAATGGTGCTAGGAAAACTGGACAGCTACATGTAAAGGAAATTAGAACATTTTCTCACACCATGAATAAAAATAAACTCAAAATGGATTAAAGCCCTAAATATAAGACCTGAAACCATAAAACTCCTAGAAGAAAACATAGGCAGAACACTCTTTGACATAAAGAGTAGCAGTATTTTTTTTATCTGTCTCCTAAGGCAAAGGAAACAAAAGCAAAAATAAACAAATGGGACCTAATTAAAAAGCGTTTGCACAGCAAAGGAAACCATCAACAAAACAAAAAGACAGCTTACTGAATGGGAGAAAATATTTGCAAATGATATGACCAATGAGGGGTTAGTATCCAAAATATATAAACAGCTCATACAACTCCATATCAAAAAACAACCTGATTACAAAATGGGCAGAAGACCTGAATAGACATTTTTCCAAAGAAGACATACAGAAAACCACAAATAACAAATACTGGTGAGGATGTGGAGAAAAGGGAACCCTAGTAAACTGTTGGTGGGAATGTAAATTGGTGCAGCCACTGTGGAAAACGACATGAAGGTTCCACAAAAAACTAAAAACAGAGGTGCCATATGATGCAGCAATTCCACTGCTGGCTATATATCTGAAGCAAATGAAAACACTAATTTGAAAAGATACACACACCCCAATGTTCACAGCACCATTATTTACAATAGCCAAGATATGGAAGCTGTCTAAGTATCCATCAACAGATGAATGGATAAAGAAGATGCAGTATATATAAAAACAATGGAATACTACTCAGCCATAAAAAAGAATAAATTTTGTCATTTGCAACAACAGGGATGGACCTAGATGGTATTATGCTTAGCGAAAAAAGTCAGAGAAAGACAAATATTGTGTGTTATCACTTATATGCGGAATCTAAAAACTAAAACGAACTAGTGAATATAACAAAAAAGAAACAGACTCACAGACATAGAGAACTAGTGGTTACCAGTGCAGAGAGTGGGGGAGGGGCAATACAGGGGTATGGGATTAAGAGGTACAAACTATGTATAACTTAAATAAACTACAAGGATATACAGCACAGGGAATATAGTCAACATCTTATAATAACTATAAATAGAGTATAATCTATAAAAATTTTGAATCACTATGTTGTATACCTGAAACTAATATAATACTGTAAATCAACTATACCTAGATAAAAAATAAAATAAAATAAAACACTTACTGGCAGGGTTTTGGTAAAAGCAACAGTTTGGAATACCCC
This sequence comes from Platanista minor, assembly GCA_004363435.1. NCBI lineage: Eukaryota > Metazoa > Chordata > Mammalia > Artiodactyla > Platanistidae > Platanista > Platanista minor. The sequence continues at coordinate 11,454 of RJWK010017916.1, read as the reverse complement.
AGCATAGGGATGAGCATGTAGCAACTGACCAGTCAAAATGAGTTCCCTTTTCTCCATTTAAATGCTTTCTTGACTGTTTTCATGGTATACTCTTTGACCATTTTATTCCAAACATTATGAAGGACTGGCATAGTTATTATTATGAAATATCTCCCAATAGATGCATCAACATGCAAGATGGGTTATAATCTAGAGTTTTGCTTCTCTTGGAAACTGGCTACCTAGAATAAAGAAGTAAGCCTATTTGACAATCATTTTTTAGAAGGAAATGATTCATGTTGAATTCACAGGAAGTTAATACTGGTCTATTTTTTAACTATTAGGGGAAGGGATGAGAATTTACTAACTTCATGGAAACAATAATAAGTAGCAAATAGCACATATGATAAAAACAAAAAGGGGGGGGACGAAGAAAGTGATGGGTTTTTTTGTTTTTTGTTTTGTTTTGTTTTTAACAAGGCAAACAGGAAAATGACCAGGAAGAACTTGTTTTTGAAGCAACAATGGATCTTTTCATGACGACACCTTTGTACTTTTAATTTCTGGACCCTTGTTTCACTACATTTTTACATTAAGTGAGATTATTAGGTAAAAATCATAAGCAGTTTAAAGATTTTGGTATAGATCTTGTTTTCCAAAAACACATTCTTCACAGTGAAAAATACATACACAGGCAAGCAAGCAAGCGACAACAGAACTAAAAGCCAGAAAAGGTGAAAAGAGGGAAAAATAAAAAAACTGCATTTATCAAGTCTTTATGCTCCACGCATGCTAGGAATTACACACGTTTAAATTATTTAATCCTCACGACATATTTATACCATTCTCACTTTATAGATGAGAACTGAGGACTCAGAAAACCTAAGTAACTTGCCACATATGGTTCACGTGGCAGAGACAGCAAGCCAAGTGTGCCTCAAATCCAAGCTGTCTAGTCCCATCTCAAAATCACTGTACCATAATGCTCTAACTCTTTAATTTCTGAAAAGGGGAAAGAGCGTGGAAAATTTTTAATTTCCCAAAAATACTGCCAACGTTCCTAGATATTTTATAAACTCAATCCTAAATTCTGCTTGTTTTCTTGTATGGATAGCCTAAGAATTCCTTTAGCAGTTCTGAAAGGAAAGAAATCACCTTTCATTTCTTGTAAGATACAGACAGGTGCATTTTCACAATGACCTCCCTAAGACAGTAACCCTCCTCTTGTATCTCCCCAGTAGTCATTAGTGAATCCCAGAGCCCTCCATTCCTGCTTTCAAAAGATCTTCCAGCCCAGCAGTAGTGGCACTAATGAGACCTGGCCATGGCGTAACAGACGCCAGTGACTCACGGGAGAGAGGGGCCAGGTCTAGCGATGCCTCTTCCTCTTGTTGCAAACATTAAGCCCAACCAAATTCTTCACAGTAAAACCGATGATGAAACTCCCAGAAGGAAAAATGTCAGAGGGTCAGAAGTGGTCACAGAAACCACTGTAGAACCCAATTAAAAGTGGGGATTTTCCAGCTTCCCTGTTACAGGTATTTTTGTGTACGTTCCCCTCTCGTTTCCCCAAGGAGAGGTGGTGAAATATAAACCAAGAGTAGGAAACATTGCTCTAAGAAAGGAACTTACAGAATTTACAGTAGTGGGTGCAAAGCAAATTAATTAGGAGTAATTAAAGATACTCTAAGAGAAAACAACCCTCTGTCATGTCAACTAGGCTGAGATGGGGAAATGGTAACTGTTAAATTTTAGAGATTTTATTCCCAAGAGAGAAATAGGGCTGTCTCCCCACACTCATACTGAGAATCTCAGGTGGGAGCTTTTTGAAAGCCACTTGTAAGGGTCTGATCTTCCATTTTGTAAGTCCAGAAATTCAATTTTGTCCACATATTCAAAGCTACTCAGGTTCTCAGGGACTTTCATGCTCACTGACTTATAAGATCCTAAAACACAAAACAGAATGCCAAAGATGTGAGGTTTTTGTTCACTTATAATATTTTTGTTTGTATTTTTTAAATTTAAAATAGTGGACAAAATTTTTTATTAGTTATAATACTAATATCAGGGAACCCTCTTGAACCAGCTAGCTACCGCTGTATAACAACCATGTCAAAACTTAGAGACGTAAAACAACAAGCATTTGTTTTTTCTCACACATCTAAATTCAGCAGCACAGTTCTGGGCCAGGCTCAGCTGCTCTCTCCTGGTCTCACACAGGCACTTGTGGTCAGCTGGTGGTTGGGCCATAGGCGGCTGATCTAAGATGGCCTCACACACATGTCTAGTGTTACGTGGCAATCAGCCACTGCAATAGGAGTGAATGGGCCTTGTTTCTCATCACTGAGCAAGTTGGCCTGGGCGTGTTCCCTTGATGGCTGTGCAAGGTTCAGAGATACGGAGGAGTATTCAAGACCCCATGAGACCTAGGCTTAGAACTGGCACACCATTACTTCCACCAAATTTTACGGACCAAAACAAGTCATAAAGCCAGCCTAGAGTCAAGGGGTGAAGAAATAGTCCCTACCTATTAATGGGGTGAGTCACATACATGATACAGGAAAGGAAACCACTACAGCTATTTTAGCACCAATCTTCCATACCTCCCTTTCTCAGGTTCTTAGAATCTGAATTAATAAGCAGAGGTCACTTGATAAATACAAAATCAAATCTAGTTGGATAGCGCTCCTGGGTTATTTCAACCAAGCTTCAAAAGAATTTGATCAACTATACTTGCTTCAAACCCAAAATGTACCGAGACATCAGATTGTCCCTTTCCCTCTCCTGCCACACCCACACGCCCCAAATGTCTACTTGGAGATTCTCTCTCAGACTGGACTCTTTCTGCAGATGCCTGCCACTAAACCCTTCCATTCTGCATTGCTCTTTGTTGGTTTCACTCTTCGGATGACACCTGTTTTCACATAATAGATTTACCTTCTGTAGTCTCTACAATAATTACTATTTTAGGTTTTCAGTCGATAAAAATTTAATTGCTGCTAAAGTTGATGCAGGAAAAGATAGAGGAAAACATTCTTCATCTCCCACCCCCTCCTCAGGGGTGTCAAGGCAACAGCACTCCAGAATCTGGAAGGAGAATCCTTTTCCTTTTGCTTTCATTAGCTGTTGCTGTAACGACTGGGAATTTCTGGCCCTATGGTTCATAATTCAGTGGAAGAGCCAAAACATCTATGGACCACAGGTTTCCTGCATACACAGGGACATTTCCTCAACTCTACCGGAACTGAAACCAAGTTATTTTGCAGAAATTCAAGGAGCTCAAACCCTGTGAGAGTAAATTAGCATTTAGGTATTCGACACGGCTTTGGGATGAGTCTTTCAGTCGAAATTAGTTTTCTAGGCCGCTATTCCATTACACCGTGCCCTCCTTAGGAGAGCCCAAGGGAGAAATTTCTCTCTGATCTCAGAATGGGAAATAGTTGGGCTGCTTCTTAGTACTTGGAGTGGTTTTGTGGTGGCTGTTACTACAGATAATGTAGATCATGCATATGAGGGCATCTCCTTGGTGTAGCGCCTAATCTGAGACCCATTTCTAGTAAATCTATAGGATTTTGGTTGTGAATTTTAGATATTAACCTCACACCTGACTTTGCCTTATCTTTTCTAGTTCTATATACTCTCTATTCTGCTTCCCTCATTCAATTAGTTTTATTTTTTATTTTTTTGGTCCTACTTAGGATACTTATATAAACAGACGTAAATGCCCTTCAGAGCTTCAGAGAATAAACAAGTAAACAAACAAGTAAGTGCCAATTTCTCAAGAAATGTATAATATTTTAAACACTTCAAAAAATTCTTCAATTTAATCTATTTTGACAGAATACTCCCTTTTCAATTTCAGATACTACGGCTAAGCTAATCATCTTCTCAATGGTTCATTATCATCTTTGGCTTAAGACCCCTCACAATTTTTTTTTCTTTTTTTCCCCTATATCCTACTGCTATTTCTCACCTAGCCCAGGGCAACCATTTCAATGTGCTCAACGCAAGCTCTTTTGTTAATATGTGTTCTTATAAAACATATAGTTTTATATGCATGGATCTTAACAGTGTATAAATATTGTTGTTGTAAACCTCAATCTCTCTTCTTTTTTCATCCAGCACTATGTTTTAAAGATCCATATATTTTACTATGGGTACATCTAGTCTGTTACTTCTTTCTGCTAAAGAGCATGAACCTAACACATTCTGCCTCTCCACTCCCCAAAGTGCCTCCAATTCCCTACCACCACAGAAACACTGTGAAGACAACCCTTACACACAGGGTGAGCACTTTTGAGAAACAAAAGGGTGCTATTCATAATTCCACCGAGACAGCTTATGTACACTATAACTGTCTCAGACAAGCTAAAATGCCTTGTCACCTTACTCATACAGGACCTTAATAAACTCTGTGAGAATTCCTTCTGGATATGTACCCAGGGGTGGATTTGCTGGGTCAAGAAGTATACCTAGACCTAATTTGCTATTACCACCAGAATCTTCTGCAGAACTTCTACACCATTTGGCCTTCCCATTAGCAGTGCATAAGGGTTCCTGTGGTCGCACATCCCTGCCAACACTTGGCATTATCCTAATCTTGCCAGTCTAGTACATGCAAAGTGATATCTCAATTTATCTTGTATTTTTCTGTCAACTAATAAGTTTGAGCATTTCTTCATATTCTTAACTTTTTGTATTTTTTCTTTCTGTGCATTTTGACTCTATCTTTGCCCATTTTCCACTGATGTATCTGTTTTGTTGATTTGCGACAGAAATTTTTCTAAAGTGAGCACACACTTCTTTGTCTCCATAGTGTGTAACTAGCATGACTATCTTTGCGGTCAGAACTAGAGTCACATGATGATGAGTATAAATAACAATGCTGGGGTTATAAGATGCTATAGAATCTAGAGTTATTTGGGTACACACCAATTGTTATGGATTGAGTCATGCCCCCACACACACACACACAAATGCATATGCTGAAGCCCTAACCTCCCATGTGACTATATTTGGAGCTGTGGCCTTTAAGAAGGTAATTAAAGTTAAATGAGGTCACAAGTGTATGGGGGTCCTACTCCAATGTGGCTTGTGACCCTACAAGTCGAGAGAGAGACACCAAGCAGCTGGGGCACACACAGAAAAAGACCATGTGATGACACAGTAAGAAGGCAGTCATTTGCACACTGGGGAGAGAGGCCTCGGGAGAAACCAAACCTGAAAACACCTTGATCTCAGGCTTCTAGCTTCCAGAACTGAAAGAAAATAAAGTTCTATTATCTAAGCCACCCAGTCTGTGGTATTTTGTTATGGCAGCCCTAGCAGACAAATACACCAATCAACATATAGGAAACATCTTTACATTTAGTCATTTGCATCTTCCTCTTAAGATAAGATGAAAGATGTCCAGCTGTGTGCTATACCTGGCTGTCTTTCTGGAAAATTATTTACCAAGTCAAGGGCAAAAGTAGCCATATTCCAAATGATTTCCTCAGACCCCAGCAAATCTTTTTTTTTTAATTGCAGGTATCAATGTCATCTGTCTTAGCAGCATCTTCCAAAGCAGCACAAACAATAGATCATGGGTACTGCCAGCTCGCTTATATAACTCACCCTGCTTACTCAAGGATTTGAAGGAGGATTATCATTTAAGAATTTGAATGGAATTTCAGTGGAAGGAGTTTGCTTGAAAACTTATCAATTCTTCATCCTCTGGGGAAAATAACAGTTTTGAAGACATAATACCAGAACAGGGATGAAAAATAAGTTTGATTTCACATAACACCAATCAAACTGACAATGGTTGTGCACAGTGTCCCGCTGAGAAAAATGCAAAGGTGAATATGAACTCAGTAGGTAAAAGTGCCATAATGGATTAGTAATGTCTGTCATGGCTCTGGGTGTCAGGTGGGGTAGGCCATATGTTTGCCATCTCTGTCTGTGTAGGCCTTCACTTTGCTTTTAATGTTTGGTTATGAAAAAATTCCTGATGTAGGCATCTTTCAAAATTTCATCTTGAATATTATGAGGCAGGAAGTTCAGTATGTTACTTACAAGTTGAAGAAAACCATTTGGGGGTATCACCTCTCAACTCCATTTTCTTTTCTGGAAAATGCTTGGTTAATAGCAGCCTGGAGCACTTTTATGTACTTGGCACTGATGTGAGCACTTTGTATCTATTAACTCAAACTACACAGAATCCCCTTTTTACAACTAAGGCCACTGAGGCCCAAAGAGATTAAGCAACTTTTCAAAGTCTTGGAGCCAAGAAGTGGTGATTCAAACTCAGAGGTGTGATCACTTTTAAATATTACATCATTTTGATGCCTGCAAAAACGATGGTGAACACCCTAATAGGAATTAACGCTATTTTTCACAATGAGCTGACAATAAAAATGGTTTCAGGGCTTCCCTGGTGGCGCAGTGGTGGAGAGTCCGCCTGCCGATACAGGGGACAAGGGTTCATGCCCCGGTCCGGGAAGATCCCACGTGCCGCGGAGCGGCTGGGCCCGTGAGCCATGGCCGCTGAGCCTGCGCGTCCAGAGCCTGTGCTCCGCAAGGGGAGAGGCCACAACAGTGAGAGGCCCGCGTACCGCAAAAAAAAAAAAAAACGTTTCTTATCTTTAGGTAAACTCATGGTACTGATGTAAAAATTAAAAGGAAATATCATGGAACTAATCAGAAAAAAAAAAAGTTGTTTATCCATCCATGTGTTTCTAGAGTGTCCGGGATGTGCCATGCCCTGTGTTGAGCTTCAGGTAGATTATCTCATTTAATCCTCTAAACCATCCTATGAAGAGGTTATCCCCACTTTATGGATGAGGAAGTGAAGGCAGAGAAGTGAAGTAACTTGCTCCCAAATCACACAACTGACAAATGATGAAGCTGGGATCCCAAACTGCGTGGTCTGACTCCAGAAGCTCAGTCTTTAAAACCACTTTTTACCCTGAACCGAAAATTTGCAGTTTCACTAGGTGGGCCTCCAAGTTAGATACAGGTAAAAATCTTAAACTCCTTTAAATTGCTTACCTCTTTGGGCACTTGGAAGCATCAAAACTTGCTGTGTGACACTTGGAGTGCTTTATAAAAATTAATCAGTTCTGTCATTTCTAGGAAACTATTCAGGATATAGACTGTGTTCAGAAATCAGGTATTTCTTCCCTAGAAAAGTCAGTGAATTCTTTTTCAGCTACATGACTTCCTTTTTTTTTTTTCCTAAACTTATTTTCCAACGTGATATCCTCCTCTGATTCATCAAGACCCCCTAGAGAGAATACACAAGGCTCCAACACCTGTGTTGTTCTTAAAAACCTTTTGCTTCTGCAATTTATAATGGCCCAAAGATGCTGGAGGGATCTATACTTTTTCCAGCTGGAGAAAGTTTGTCATAGGTCCTGTAGGATGGTTTAGGGGACACTAATTATTTTGCTGCTTGTGTGTATGCTATTGGCAACGTGTATAATCTCAAAGATGACGATCAGGGAACTGACTGCAAGCTGCCATCATAAACTCCACCAGAAATTATTTACAAAACCTGATTTAACACCATGTTTCAGCATTCTCCAGAATGGACCTTATCTTGCTGGACTGTTCCCTATCAGACTTCAAATCTCCAAGTCACCAGACCCTTCTGGAGAGAACCCTTGAATTTCTAATGAATGTCCTGTGACTCCACAGAAGTTAACAGCACTTGGTCCAACTTTTCACTAACTGGCACCCTCTATCACCACCTTTGCCACCCGCAGACCCTGCTGGCGAGCAACTTCTGATCCTTTAGAGTAGCATCTTCCCTTAAACCTGAAAGACTTTCTCTCTTCCCCACTGTGGTATTGCTTTATCCTTTTTCCCCCTCTCTTCAACACTGTATTTCTTTTTTTACTGTTAGTATCATATCTGCTACTTACAACCTTCATGGCCACTCTGTTCTCTCTTCCTTCCCCTCCCACTCATATATTTTTACTTTCTCTTTTGACTTCTGTCTTCTCCCCCTATTGCTTCTCTCGTGCTCCCTGGCTTTGGGCTGAGCTGAGAATCCATTTGAGTGGCTCTCTCTTAGTTTGGCCCTACAGAGTAGCTCCCCTCCAACCCCCACTTAGAGAAACCCCCTAGAACTGCCTGGCGAAGTTGGATGTGTGTGTACATGTGGATGCATTTTTCTGGGGAGAGGACTGTGGCAGACGCTATGGACGGTTTACCCCAGCACAATATACCGTTTCCTATGCCCCTGACTTCCTTTGTCAAAGAGGCCAAAAAGCTAAAAATTTCAATTTCTCCACTTTTCTCATTTGACCAATGAGAAGGAAAACATGCCTTTCTGAATAAAAAACAAGGCTTCACTAGGAGAAAATCCCTTCCCCTTTACTTTTTCCCGTTATTCCTGTCTGGAATGTGGATATAAAGGTTAGATGTGCAGCAGCCATCTTGCAAACATGAGGCTGCCAGCCTGACAGTGAAGGCCTGTATGTAAGGTAGAAGGGCAGAAAGTTGGAAAGAGCTTCAGGCCCTGGTGGCATCCTTGAGCCACCATCCCAGCTCTGGATTGTCTACCTCCAGACACATTTTTACATGTTATGAAATACACACAAACACACACACACACAATTTTTAAAACGAGAGGTGAAAGTATAAACAGGAATTCTAAAATTTTCTTCCTGCTTCCTGATAGATTATCTTGCATGTGCCCAAGGGGGCAAGCATCCCATTTGGAGACCTCTGCTAAACAACCAAGGCACTATTATATTAACAGAAATCAGCAAAACTTAAAACAGCAGTGATGAGGAAGGGGGAAATATACCCAGAAAAGTATACTATAAGACAGAGTGGGCTTCCCTGGCGGCAGCAGTGGTTGGGAATCCACCTGCCAATGCAGGGGACATGGGTTCGAGCCCTGGTCTGGGAAGATCCCATATGCTGCGGAGCAGCTGGGCCCGTGCGCCACAGCTACTGAGCCTGTGCTCTAGAGCCCACGAGCCACAACTACTGAGCGCATGCACCACAACTACTGAGGCCTGTGCGCCTGGAGCTTGTGCTCCACAAGAGAAGCCACAGCAATGAGAAGCCCGTGCACCACAACGAAGAGTAGCCCCCGCTCGCCGCAACTAGAGAAAGCCCACGTGCAGCAACGAAGACCCAACGCAGCCAAAACTAAAAAAAAAAAAAAAAAAAAAAAAAAAAAAAAAAAAAAAAAAAAAAAAAAAAAAAAAAAAAAAAAAAAAAAAAAAAAAGGGTGACACTGTGAGGTCGTGTCTTGTATATAAATGACTAAAAGGACATACATAGAATGTTAATGGTAGTTGTTTTAAACTACTGTATGTTCATACTTTTCGGCATCAACCATGTACTGGTTTACTTATTTGCAATAAGAAAAAGAAAAGGAAAAAAGAAATGTTATTTTAAATACCCCAGTAGTTCAAGACAGGCCTTCCCCACTTTATAAAATCACTTTTTCCTTTAAGGTGCCCTTGTCGTGGAGCTGAGTGTCTCTCTGCCCTGCTACCGTGAGTTCCAGCCAGGCAGGTGTGGTGGTAAGGACCCGAGATGAGATGATAGCTCATTTCAAGTGGCCTCCAGTCCGCTGTGGGAGAAAGGAGGTGATCGGAGTTGGGAAAATGAAGGCCCTGTGGGACATCACCCTTGGTGACCAGGTCACCCTCCGATGTATCAGTGCACTTTCCCCATGGCTCACTCTACTTGTCACAAAATTGCCCTAATTTCCATCCCTGTCACAGAATGATGGGCATTTATCCTTGGAACACTGTCTAGTCCACGTCTACCTCTTCAGAGATGGAGAAGAGCAAGCTCTAAACAGCTGAGGGTATGTCCAAGGTCAAAGGGGAGACATCAGCAGCAGAGTGGGGAACAGAAATCATTTAGTCGTTAACAAGCACCATATAGGGGAGAGAGACAAGATGGCGCAAGAGTAAGGCGCGGAGATTACCTTCCTCCCCACAGATACACCAGAAATACATCTACACGTGGAACAACTCCTGCAGAAAACCTACTGAACGCTGGCAGAAGACCTCAGACCTCCCAAAAGGCAAGAAACTCCCCACGTACCTGGGTAGGACAAACAAACAAACAAAAAAAACTGAGACAGAAGGATAGGGACGGGACCAGCACCAGTGGGAGGGAGCTGTGAAGCAGGAAAGGTTTCCACACACTGAGAAGCCCCTTCCCGGGCGGAGACTGCGGGTGGCGGAGGGGGGAAGCTTCGGAGCCGCGGAGGAGAGCGCAGCCGCAGGGGCGCAGAGGGCAAAGCGGACAGATTCCCGCACGGAGGATCGGCGCGGACCGCCACTCACCAGCCCGAGAGGCTTGTCTGCTGCCCCGCCGGGGCGGGCGGGGCTGGGAGCTGAGGCTCGGGCTTCGGTCGGAGCAGCGCAGGGAGAGGACTGGTTGTTGGCGGCGTGAACACAGCCCGCAGGGGGTTAGTGCACCACGGCTAGCCGGCAGGGAGTCCGGGAAAAGTCTGGACCTGCCGAAGAGGCAAGAGACTTTTTCTTCCCTCTTTGTTTCCTGGTGCGCGAGGAGAGGGGATTGGAAGCGCTGCTTAAAGGAGCTCCAGAGACGGGCGTGAGCCACGGCTAACAGCGCGGACCCCAGAGACTGGCCTGAGATGCGAAGGCTGCTGCTGCCGCCACCAGGAAGCCTGTGTGCGAGCACAGGTCACTCTCCACACCTCCCCTCCCGGAGCCTGTGCAGCCCGCCAACGCCAGGGTGCCGTGATCCAGGGATGGCTTCCCCGGGAGAACGCACAGCGTGCCTCAGGCTGGTGCAAGGTCCCGCCGGTCTCTGCCGCCCGCAGGCTGCCACCGCACTCAGTGCCCTTCCCTCCCCCCGACCTGAGTCAGCCAGAGCCCCCGAGTCAGCTGCTCCTTTAACCCCATCCTGTCAGAGCGAAGAACAGATGCCCTCCGGTGACCTACACGCAGAGGCGGGGCCAGATCCAAAGCTGAGCCCCGGGAGCTGTGGGAACAAAGGAGAGAAAGGGAAACCTCTCCCAAAGGCCTCAGGAGCAGCGGATTAAATCCCCACAATCAACCTGATGTACCCTGCATCTGTGGAATACATGAATAGACAACGAATCATCCCAAATAGAGGAGTCTGAGTCCTGTGGATGAAGGGCTCTTGGTGCTGCAGCCAGGAGTCAGTGCTGTGCCTCTGAGGTGGGAGAGCCAACTTCAGGACACCGGTCTACAAGAGACCTCCCAACCCCACATAATATCAAATGGCGAAAATCTCCCAGAGATCTCCATCTCCACACCAGCACCCAACTTCACTCAAAGACCAGCAAGCTACAGTGCTGGACACCCTATGCCAAACAACTAGCAAGAAAGGAACACAACCCCACCCATTAGCAGAGAGGCCGCCTAAAATCATAATAAGGCCACACCCCAAAACACACCACCTGACGTGGACCTGCCCACCAGAAAGACAAGATCCAGCCTCATCCATCAGAACACAGGCACTAGT
>RJWK010017915.1:0-33815 GCA_004363435.1 Platanista minor | reverse complement strand
CTGTTTGTCATACCTTATGGTGACTCAGCAGTCAGCAAAGTGCAGTTCAGAATCCTCACTTCTCTTTATTTGTTGTCATGGATGGACTTCCTGCTCCCACCAGCATCTAACCCACTCCACTTGTACAATGGATCATTATAATCCCAGCTCTTTGAAGATTTTTCTCCCAAATAATTGCCCTCTCTATCCTGAATCATTCGTTTCTGGTCTTCTTGAGGTCATTCTTATCAGCACACTTACATGCTGTACTGTCTGATGTCTTTAAAAACATAACAACTCCCTCCAGCTACCAACCCTTTGCTCTGCTCCCATTTATAGCAAAATTTCTCAAGATTTGTCTGTACTCACTGTCTATTCCTCACTTCCCATTCTTAGGAAGGAATTGGCTATGTTTTAATCCCTTCTAAATAAGCATTCATCCTAGATCACCCCATAGAAACATCACCCACGTAAGAATCCGCTGGTTATTTCTCAAACCTCATCTTCTAAAGCCTTTTGGCAGCATCCAGCACAGCCGATGATTCTCTCCTTCTCCAAATGCTTTCTTCAGTTGGCCTCCAGAATATTATATTCTTTAAATACGCCTCCTATCTCACTGGCCCATCTTTCTCAGCTCCCTTTGCTGCATCCACCTCCTCAGTTCTCTTCTCTACCCTTACTTTCCCTAATCAGTGTACTCAATTCTTGGTTTAAATTATCTTAATATCATTTTTAAGCTGATGATTCCTGAATCTTTATCTCTATTCCTGACATGTCCTCTGAAATCCAGGAAGCCTACTCTACATCTCTACTCAGATATGTAATAAGCATTTCAAATGTAATTGTTCTGAATAGAACTTAAAATCCTCCCTTAGTCTTAAGACAAAAAAAGCAAAGAAATATTGAACTGTAGCTCATAGTTTATTTTTCACAGTGGTATGCGTTAGCAATTCTGAAACTATTTTGTATATATTGCAGGATTGAGCAAATGGGTCAACATACTGAGAATAATAGGAACCAGGTTTCTCACTGGCTGGTTGTTTGGAGAAGAAATTACAAATACAGAAATGGAGAAGTTAAAAGTATTAGTACAGGGCTTCCCTGGCGGTGCTGTGGTTGAGAGTCCGCCTGCCGATGCAGGGGACATGAGTTCGTGCCCCGGTCCGGGAGGATCCCACATGCCGTGGAGCAGCTTGGCCCGTGAGCCATGGCCACTGAGCCTGCACGCCTGGAGCCTGTGCTCCGCAACGGGAGAGGCTGCAGCGGTGAGAGGCCCGCGAAACGAAAAAAAAAAAAAAAAAAAAGTATTAGTATAAACTTGGGGTGTTTGACATAGATCAATAGATGACAGACTGAGTAAATATAGAAACATACGCGCGCGCGCACACACACACACACACACACACACACACACACACAGCTCTTCCTGCTGAGAGGACATAGAAGCACTGACACCCCAGGAACAATAGATCTTGATTTCAAAATGCCATTCCTCACAAAAAGGAATCAGGATTTCTTGGAAACCAAGGAGCAAGGAAAGTAGAAGGTAAGCCTGGAGCATCTTCCTGTGCCAGAAAGTAAGGAATTGTTCAAAGAACAATGGAGATATGTCAAAAGGACATAACTAGCATGAAGAAACTCTCACTGGCTAAACTTGGGAAGTTTGAACATCAAAATAATTAGTAATGGTAATATATAAAAATAATCCTTTGAATAAAACAAATATCCATGAGATAAAACTAATATAAATACATTGATAAATGCAGGGGAAAGTAAAGCTTTACCTTAAAGTGTAATGACAACTAATAAATGTGAAAACAATGATAGAGTTTGGCGGGGATGGAAATCAACATTTTGCAACCATCTTTTTAAGACTTGATTTAGCAGAGAATCATCAGTGGATGATAAAACTAGTGGTTGAGTGTTTGAGGAGGAACAGGGTATTTACAGGATATTAATCTCCAAGTAACTGTCTGTAGATTAATGGCAAAGTGAAATACAGTAACTGTACAGTGGAGAGAGGTGATGGACATTACCTTAACAAAGTAATCAAAGTTAAGGTCGCCAATAATAAGACAATGCTCCATTATATGTTTCTTGATATGATGCAGTGAGGACATAACATTTGTAGTATTCCTGCTGAAAAGGCTTGCTGATCTAATCATAAGGAAACCTGAGATAAACCCAAATTAAAGGACATACTAGAAATTATTTTGCCTCTCCTCTTAAAAAATATCAAGGTCTAGAAAGACAAAAATGAGGAACTGTTTCAGGTTTAAGGATACTGAAGATATAGGGAAACTGAAAGTAATGCATAATACTGGGCTGGAAAGAAAAAAAAAAAAGACAATACTGGAAAACTGACTTTGAATATAGAATATAAATTAGATGAGAAATAAGATTCAACAGTAAATATACTGATTTGGATCATTTTACTGCACTTATGTACGTGAATTTCTTGTTCTAGGAAATGCACTCTGAAATATTTAGGGATAAAGGGTGATTTGCAACTTTTTTAAATGATTCATAAAGAGAAATGGAATGTTAAAGCAAGAGAGCTAGAATGTAAATAAGTGGTGAACCTGAATATGAAGTAGAGAGTGTATACTATTTTTACAACTTTTCTAAAAGATTGAAATTGCATTAAAATTAAAAGTAATGTTTATATCTATATTGTTTTTGAAGAATCAGGGGCTTCCCTGGTGGCGCAGTGGTTGAGAATCTGCCTGCCAATGCAGGGGACACGGGTTTGAGCCCTGGTCTGGGAAGATCCCACATGCCACAGAGCAACTAGGCCCGTGAGCCACAACTACTGAGCCTGCGCATCTGGAGCCTATGCTCCACAACAAGAGAGGCCGCGATAGTGAGAGGCCCGCGCACCGCGATGATGAGTGGCCCCCACTTGCCGCCACTAGAGAAAGCCCTCGCACAGAAACAAAGACCCAACACAGTCAAAAATAAATAATAAATAAATTAATTAATTAGAAGAATCAGGAGTGGCAGAAAGGTCATAAATAATGTCAGAAGCTAATATCAAGTCAACAAGAAAAGAAACAACAAAAAGCATAAGTGAGGATATGCTGAGAAGGAGTTCAGAATTTTAGCACATAAAGAAAGCTGTTTCCAAGGGTTATGATGTCTAAATCATGGCCTCACTAATAATGGCTCTGAAAAGGGAAGATCAAGATCCTGGCACTGTGACAGTTAAGGAATGAAGAGGCCAGTCATCAATACAATGTTTGGAGTCTACAAAGATGACAAGAGTGATTCAGAGAAGTCTTTGTCTACAATTAAGTGTTGAAGTCATCAAATAAGATGGAATAAGTAGATAACAGCAACGAAGTTGGGGAGAAGGTGGCATTAATTGAATAACATTGGGAGTCCAAAGAAAGGCATGAACAAGGGTTTGTGGGGAGCAGTGAGGAAGAAGCAGATAAATGGAAGCTTAACGTGTAATGACCTTTCCAGGATCAATGAGGGAAGGTAGGAAAAAAGTCCTCTGTTTGAGAGGGTGGCCAGAAAAGCAGTATCATCAGGGAAAACCTTGTTTCACTTAAATAAAAAGAATTGAGAGCATTCCAAGGAAATGTCAAAACTGCGGGGTTGTCTCTTCAACAAATGGTGCTGAGAAAACTGATTAGCCACATTCAAAAGAGTAAGTTGGATCCTTACCTTACAAACTATACAAATACAAAATCAACTCAAATGGACCAAAGACCCAAATAAGAATTAAAAACCATTAGAAGAAAATATAGTGGAAAATCTTCATGATGTTGGATTTGTTAATGATTTCTAAAATACAACACCCAAAGCATAAGCAATGAAAGAAAAAATACATAAATTGGTTTTCAACAAAATTTAAAACTTATACATCAAAGAACACATTAAGAAAGTAAAAAGTCAAGGCACAGAATGGGGGAAAATATTTGCAAACCATATATCTGATAAGGTCTAGTATTTAGAATATTTTAAGAACCCTTACAACAACAAAAAGACAATTTTAAATGGTCAAGGGACTTGAACAGACATTCCTCCAAAGAAGATATACAAAAGCCAACAAGCACATGAAAAGATGCTCAACATCATGAGTCATTACAGAAATGCAAATCAAAACAATGAGATAGGGACTTCCCTGGTGGCGCAGTGGTTAAGAATCCGTCTGCCAATGCAGGGGACATGGGTTTGAGCCCTGGTCCAGGAAGATCCCACATGCCGCAGAGCAACTAAGCCCATGCGCCACAGCTACTGAGCCTGCGCTCTAGAGCCCGCGAGCCACAACTACTGAGCACATGTGCCACAACTACTGAACCTGCATGCCACAACTGCTGAAGTCTGTGCTCCTAGAGCCCGTGCTCTGCTACAAGAGAAGCCACCGCAATGAGAAGCCTGCACACAGCAATGAAGAGAAGCCCCTGCTTACCAGAACTAGAGGGTCTGAGTGCAGCAATGAAGACCCAACGCCACCAAAAATAAACAAACAAACAAACAAAAAACAACGAGATAGGGCTTCCCTGGTGGCACAGTGGTTGAGAGTCCGCCTGCCGATGCAGGGGACACGGGTTCGTGCCCCGGTCCGGGAAGATTCCACATGCCGCGGAGCGGCTGGGCCCGTGAGCCATGGCCGCTGAGCCTGCGCGTCCGGAGCCTGTGCTCCGCAACGGGAGAGGCCACAACAGTGAGAGGCCTGCGTACCGCAAAAAAAAAAAAAAAAAACACAACAACGAGATACCACTTCATACCCGATAGGATGGCCATAATAAAAATGGAAAATAACTGTTGGTGAGGATGTAGAGAAGCTGGAACCCTCATACATTGCTGGTCGAAATGTAAAATGGTACAACCACTGTGGAAAACAGTTTGGTGGCTCCTCAATAATTTAAACCTTGAACTACTACATGACTCAGCAATTTCACTCCTAGGTGTGCATGTATGTGTGTGTATATATACAAAAGAATATGTGTATGCAAATGTTCACAGCAGATCTATTCACGATAGCCAAAAGGTGGAAATAACCCAAATGTCCACAATGGATGAATGGATAAACAAAATGAGAGAAATCCATACAATGGGATATTATTTAGCTATAAGAAGGAATGAAGTATCAATACTTGCTACAACATGGATAAATCTTGAAAAAAATTATGCAAAGTGAAAGAGACCAGATGCCTAAGACCACTTATTCTAGGATTCTAGTTGTATAAAATATCCAGAATAAGTAAATCCATAAAGACAGAAAGCAGGTCAGCAGATGCCAAGGGTGGGGCGGCGGGGTGGGGGAACATGGAAATGACCACTTAATGGGTACAGGTTTCTTTTCGCAGCGATAAAAAAGTTCTAGAACTAGATAGTAACGACAGTTGCACAATATTATGAATGTACTTAATGCACTGAATTTTACACTTTAAATTGGTTAAAACAGTAAGTTTTATGTTGTATATATTTTACCACAATAAAAAAATGCAGGTTATTTTCGAGAACCTGGTAGAAGTAGCTAGACAGGTGTGAAATTCTATCAAGTGTCTGCAGGATGGGGAACAAGCAGATGGGAGGAGTTGCATGAAGACGCCAAAAAGAAACTTTGGAACCAAATTTTGAAAAGCTTTGAACATCATATAAAAGAGTTTGGACATTACTCTAGAATCAATAAAGAACCACTGAAGAGTTTTAAGCAACCTGGTAAATTGATCTGAAGAAGTTCTAAAGTTACTGTAACACTCTTTTAAATGGAGGCCTGATATGACATCTAAACATCTATCAGAAGTTCTCTTTTATTGACAGTTTCATTAAATAGACTTGATTAAATTGTCTCCCTCTCTGTCCCCAGAAGCCAGGGAGCTAAAGTCCTTTCCTAGTATATAATTTTTCCAATCTCCTTCTTAAACTGTAAGCCAAAAGGAGCCAGACTGGTGGCCATCCCTAACAAGGTTTTAATAGGTCTCTTAGGATGCTTTTTACAAAAAGATACGAATGCCTCCCTCAACAATTAGTGGATTGAAGGCCTAGGTTATTTTCACAAAAATATTTCCCCTGCTCCCAGGCAGCCCTGAAGCTTCCTCCCAGCTGTGGGATGATCCCTGTGCCTAAGCACAAAAGCCAGGGCTGCTAACATTTCATGGCAGGAAGTCAACTCCGCAGCCTGCAAGTCTGGCATGTAAGGCATATAGATCTATCTTTAATCAAAACCACAGACAGTTGGCACTTTGGGCACTCCAAGAATGCAGACAGGAATTCTCTATGATCCAGCCCTGACCAAAAGCTCCCAGGAACACCTGACATTGAGAGCCTTGGTAAAATCCATTCTTAACTCTTCACTCTTCGAGATGAGTTAAACACTATCCTATCTGAGATAGATGAGTTCATAAAACTCACACAAAGGCCTCGTGATCATAGTTCTCCAATTATGATGCCTTTCCTGGATTTTAAGGTATTATAGCTTCAGATTCAAATGTTCAACTAAAAAATATTTTTTTTATTTTTAAAATCAACCACATATTCACCAGGGTTCATTCAAGACCCTTCATGAATTGCCCATAGTCACTCTAGCCTTCTAGACTCATCTCCCACTGTTTCCCCACAGAACCCTAACTTTTGCCCATTTATCTCATTAGTTGTGTGTCTTCTGATGTGTCAGTTGCTGAGGATTCTAGGATGGGTAAGACACGGTTTCTGCCTTCATGGTATTATATCAGCTCAACAGAAAGGCAGACATTGGGCTGTCATAGGAACAAGGCATTTGCCAAGAATGTCTCTCCAGCACTGTTTTAGTACCTGTCAAATGTTTTTGCCAAAGATCTTAGGAGCTTTACGAAATTAGTGACACCTCCCCATTCTAGGCAGGACTTGACTTTGCACTGTTTTAATCACAATGAGATGGAAGCTTAGGACAATTAGATCAGCCAAGAAAGCTTTACTGTCGCTTTTTGTCTGACAAAATGTGGTGCCAAGCAGCACCCAGGAAACATCAGCTCTTCCCCTGCTCTGAGGAGGGTGTGTGTCTCCCCACCTGAGTGATCCAGGATTCCTAGGGTAGGTGTACAAATCCACAGCCAAACCTCATGGCCTTTACCAAGTGATGGCTGCAAAAGGTGAGGGGGTGTTACATCCTTCTGGTGCAACGTGGGCCTCAAACTGTGCTATAGAATCACAACTCTTTCACTTCTTTTGAGTCATAAAGGGGCAAATCTTTCTAACCTGTTACAGAATCATTAAACAACATGCAGAATTGTGGACAACTTTATCTCAGAAATGTTTACTAGATCCACATGCTTTCTCCCCTTGTGTGGTATGTAGAATGTATTTTATAGTGACTTGTTTAAGAATAATAAACAATGAGCACAGTTTGTTAATCCTATTTGTTTCTCATGAAAAGAGAAAAAAATAATTATACGCTAAGTGTCAGGGATTTTGAGGCCATTGGTGGATGGTTACTTGACTGGGCTAAGGGATGCCCAGATAGCTGGTAAAACATCTCTCTCCCTCTCTCTCCCGCCCCCTCTCTCTTGGAGCTGGGACATCCATTTTCTCCTGTCTTCAGACATCAGAGTTCCTGGTTCTTGGGTCTTTGAACTCCTGGGCTTACACCAGCACCCCTACCCCTCCAGGTTCTCAGGTCTTAGGCTCAGACTGGAAGTTACACCATCGGGTTCCCCTAGTTCTCAGGCCTTTAGACTTGGACTGAATTATGCCACTGGCTTTCCTGGGTCTCCACCTTGCAGATGGCAGATTGTGGGATTTAGCCTCCATGATCATGAGTCAATTCCTATAACAAACCTCCTCATATATATCTGTAGATATGGATATAGATCCTATTGATTGTGCTTTTCTGGAGAACACTAATATACCCTTTAAAGGGGAAACTGTCTGAGAAGCTCCCACAGCAAATATCTAGCCAGTACTGAGCATATGGTAAGTTTATGATGTCACACTAATTTTAGTAGTAAGTGTGCTTCCACAGGAAACAGATTCTCCTTGAATTTCCAAACAGCACTTTTTTAGTGCCTTTTAGGTCAATTCTATTTACGTACAGGAATTCTATTACATAATTAGTGACTAAATTTTCATTAATCTCCCCACCCCCTGCACTTTGCAAGCTAACACCCATTTTTTTTTCCATAGGAACAAAAAGTTTGCTTTATTCAAGGAGGCCAGCAACCTGGGGGTATGTGTCCAAAAACCAACTCTGAAGATTCTGCTTGACCATGAAAGTTTTTAAAGGGAGACCAAACTAACACCAATTTCTGATGATGTATGTATCTAAGTGAGTCATTAGGCATACAGTTTCTTGCCTGTTATTTCTACTATTTCTACCCTATGGGTCAACCATTCCATACTGCTGGAATGGAATTTAAACAGACGCAGTAATAATTGTGAACTTTGTATGTAGAAAAAAATTATTGTGGGGCACCTGTGAACCATGTCCGAGTGTTCATTTTGGACTGCATCAGTGTGAAACATCACTATTGCAAGGCTATTAGAGTCTTGGTGCATCCCAAGTGGACCAACAAGGAAATCTTTCTCTTCTCCCTGCTTTCCTGGCTGTAAGGCAGCCCAAGATCCTCCACAAAGCTCATAGAGTCAATTCACTGTCTGCTTTGCAGACCCAACTCTCTCCAAGGCCAGTTCAAGGTCTAGATTTAGATGGAGGTAGTAGGAATTTTGCCTTAATTTCCAACCAAGGAGCCCTCGGCTTTGGAATTAGTAGTTCTTGATTTAAAAATAATTTGTTTTCCCTGAATCAGTTTTATATATATTAGCACTTAGAGGAGAGGACAGGTAATTATTTGGTATCCTAGAATGCCAACAAGCTTAAAATGGGCCATTTCTAAACCAGCTCAGTTTCACTTTCCAGGATAGTTTCTTTATGACTCCAGCGCAAAGGAAAAGAGAGAGCAAACACTGAACTCTTCAGTTCTAACTCCTCCTCTCCCTAAACACACACAAACAAATTCTGCGGTTGAAAAGGCAGATCCAATACAGTCTAGAATATCCAACACATCTTATGGGTCATCTGGTCTCTATTTCTCTCCCAAATAACAAGAGCAAGATTCTATTAAAGAAAAAAAAAAACAGAAGAAATATGGGAGGAGAGAAGATTAACAGCCATATAAAGTAGGAAGTAAATTTAACCTCAGCAAAAATAAAAATTCTAATAATGAAAATCCTCAGCAAACAAAGGAAATCCATCACTGGAAACATGATACGGAAGGAAGATGGTCATGGCAGGGGGCTCTAGAGAGGATATACAGTTTGACTGAGAAATTAAAGATTCTCTGAAATCCAAATACATTATACAGAAGTCATCTGGCTGCTTGCTGTCCAGCCAAAGTACAACCTAGCATGGCTTTCCTTCCCACATAGCAGGAGAAGCCACCAGGGGTCAGTGAAAGCTAGAAAATAAAGTCAAGTTTGGGTGTTTTAAAAAAAATAACTTGCCTAAATTTACACTAGGAGATAACATTCTGGACATGTATTAATAGTAATACTGAAAAGTAATGATAATAAAGGGAATATCAAATACAGAAACTCACAAAAATTATCAAAAAAGTTTGTTAATGAACACCATAATAAATGAACTCCCAATTTTTCTCATGATTCCAGAGAATGTCTATCTTAGTTAACCAATGCCACATTGGGAGAGGAAGAAACAGTGCTTCCTGTTGATCAGATACAAAGCAAATAGCAAAATTATTTTAATAAACTTGGCCATCAGACGCATTCCCACCTGGGATCAGCACAAGCATCACGTGAAATGGGCAGCTGTTGGAGGATCACAGCTTTTGATTAATTCCAAGGAATTTTAACTGGCTTTTCCACTCTCCCCACGCAAATAACCTCGCTCAGATTCTTACTGGCAATTTTAGAGACGGTTCTGCCTATTTAGGGAATTGCCTCTGCCCCAAAGAATCAAGTGAAAATCATCAGCTCCCCCTCACCTCAGTGGGACCTGAAAACTACCATGCTTAGAACAGGTTGGCACCTCCCAGAAAATTTCATATTTTTCTACTTCAAGGTCAATGGGTTCTTGTGGGGGCCTCGCATGGACTTTCAAATTAGCCATATTCTTGAGAATTAGCTACCCCTCTTTGCCTCAGAAGCGAAGAAGAAATAAAGACCAATTTTTTTATACCACTTTATGCTTATAACATTTTCACTTGCATTTGATATTAACAGCAATCCTGTGTTGTGGGTAAAATAATCCCATGCCCATTTTATAGATGAGGAGATGGAGGCTAAACAATTAACCCAAGTTTGCACATTGGGTTAACTTCTCAGCATCAAGTTCCCCACTTATAAATTTTTCTGACTCAGCTCTAAGAGAAAATAAAAATAAAGAGCCATATGCTCTTAAAAATGTTTTCAGTTTCCATAGAAAATCACCATATAAAGGTAGAATAAAGAGACAAATACAGTTATCCAGCAGAAAAAAAGTTAAAACATTCAATACTGCAACTAAAGAAATTTTTGTCAAAATCTAGCTAAAGATATGAAACTTGTCATGAGACTATACCATTGTAAATGGAATAGAAGCTATATATTTATCATATATCAAAATACACATTTTTTTTATCCATGTCTTTGGCAGGAACAGAGTGGGATGTGAGCCAAATTCACTTAATGTTTGCTTATAACGCTTAACTTTATATTTTCAAATTTTAATGTGAAGAAACTAGGAGACATGGAAAAGTACAGGTTATGGGGATTTGAGAAGGAGCCTTAATAATATAATCCATTTACCCTCCTGAATTCTGAACTAAGCGAGATAAACAGAAGTCGGGCAAATGAGACTACAGATGTCAGCTTCACATGAGCTGCTGGAGAATGTGACTCAGGTGGGAAGCAGCAGCAGTCCCTAATAATGCACCCTGAACAGATTTTAACCAGAAGCCGGACCCAAGGCAAATATTTGACCCCAAGTAGTACACCTGGGCGTTAATCCAAGCAGAAGAGTAAGGGAATGAGACACGGAAGGGAAGAAAGCCAGCAAAGAGCACGTCCTAAAGTCAGTTACCGATATACGAGTGTATAACTGCATCACTTCGTGGTACAGCAGAAACTAACACAACATTGTAAAGCAACTGTATGCCAATAAATATATATATTTTGAAGTATCAAAAAATAAATAACTAAAGTCAGGTCCTACCGTGGGCAGCCTGTTCTCAATCCAGCTGGGGATAGAAAGCCCAGAGATAAACCCACACACATATGGTCACCTTATCTTTGATAAAGGAGGCAGGAATGTACAGTGGAGAAAGGACAGCCTCTTCAATAAGTGGTGCTGGGAAAACTGGACAGGTACATGTAAAAGTATGAGACTAGAACTCTCCCTAACACCCTACACAAAAATAAGCTCAAAATGGATTAAAGACCTAAATGTAAGGCCAGAAACTATCAAACTCTTAGAGGAAAACATAGGCAGAACACTCTATGACATAAATCGCAGCAAGATTCTTTTTGACCCACCTCCTAGAGAAATGGAAATAAAAACAAAAATAAACAAGTGGGACCTAATGAAACTTCAAAGCTTTTGCACAGCAAAGGAAACCACAAACAAGACCAAAAGACAACCCTCAGAACGGGAGAAAATATTTGCAAATGAAGCAACTGACAAAGGATTAATCTCCAAAATTGACAAGCAGCTCATGCAGCTCAATAACAAAAAAACAAAAACCCATTCCAAAAATGGGCAGAAGACCTAAATAGACATTTCTCCAAAGACGATGTACAGACTGCCAACAAACACATGAAAGAATGCTCAACATCATTAATTATTAGAGAAATGCAAATCAAAACTTCAATGAGATATCATCTCACACCGGTCAGAATGGCCATCATCAAAAAATCTAGAAACAATAAATGCTGGAGAGGCTGTGGAGAAAGGGGAACACTCTTGCACTGCTGGTGGGAATGTGAATTGGTACAGCAACTATGGAGAACAGCAGTATGGAGGTTCCTTAAAAAACTACAAATAGAACTACCATATGACCCAGCAATCCCACTCCTGGGCATATACCCTGAGAAAACCATAATTCAAAAAGAGTCATGTACCAAAATGTTCATTGCAACTCTATTTACAATAGCCAGGAGATGAAAACAAACTAAGTGTCCATCATCGGATGAATGGATAAAGAAGATGTGGCACATATATACGATGGAATATTACTCAGCCATAAAAAGAAACGAAATGGAGTTATTTGTCGTGAGGTGGATGGACCTAGAGCCTGTCATACAGAGTGAAGTTAAGTCAGAAAGAGAAAGACAAATACCGTATGCTAACACATACATATGGAATCTAAGAAAAAAAGAAATGTCGTGAAGAACCTAGGGGCAAGACAGGAATAAAGACACAGACCTACTAGAGAATGGACTTGAGGATATGGGGAGGGGGAGGGGTAAGCTGTGATAAAGTGAGAGAGTGGCATGGACATATATACGCTACCAAACGTGAAGTGGATAGCTAGTGGGAAGCAGCCGCATAGCACAGGGAGATAAGCTCGGTGCTTTGCGATCACCTGGATGGGTGGGATAGGGAGGGAGACACAAGAGGGAGGAGATATGGGAACATATGTATATGTATAATTGATTCACTTTGTTGTAAAGCAGAAACTACCACCACTGTAAAACAGTTATACTCCAATAAAGATGTTTAAAAAAAAAAATCCAGCTGGGGAACTCTGGGAGAAAGCAGAGAACAGACCTCTGACAGTTGTCTCACCCCAGTGTCCTTAGAGCTGCCTCTAAGGACATCAATTCTAGGGCACTTCCAGCTTGTCCTGTGCATGGGCCAAGCATGTTCCTGTGGCCAGGAACACACACTAAGAAAGCACAGGCATTGGTAATGCCTGTAGAGGTGAAGGCCGGGAGGAGAGAGATGGGGCACCCACAGTACTTGCTGCACCCATCGAGTCACAGACAGCACAGGCCAACCTCACCGTGTGACCAAGAGCAGACCAGCCGTTAGGCTCTCCTGAGCCAAGAAAGGGAAAGGGATTGAGTCACATGCGCTCAGCTCCTCAAGCAAAGTCACATCAGCTAAGTTACTCTTCTGCCAAGAGGAACAAGTGAGGGAGCAAGAGTGGCCAGGAGTGAACGCTGACGGAGCTAGGGAAAAAGGACCCCCAACAAGGACAGTCCGGGGTGAGATTTACAGGAGGTGAGAAGGGTCTAGAAACATTACCTAGAATGTCTTCACTCATCTTTTTACCTCTTGTTACCAAAAAGAAATCTCGAGCAAGCCAATATTTCCGGTTTGACTTAGGTTTCAGTGAATTATTAGCATATTTCTACATAAAGAATAGAAAGTATAATTTAGGCACTACAGAGCCAAAGCAAATACCTTTAACAGAGTCGAGTGGCATAAAAATTACTTTCAGATGTTTTATATATATATATATATATATATCCTCTAAGGGAGAATTCAAAATCATAACCCAATGGTTGCGTAGTAAAAATCAGTTTACTTTAAAATATTTTTATAACTCCCAGATACCAATTAAATTGACTTAAAGAGGTGAGAAGTAAATAGGCAGAAATAAACACTACAAACAGCAAAATAGCCAAGAATATAACTCGTCAGAAAAAAAGAAAAGTTTGTATAGGGTTATACCATACTTATGCTAGGACTTAAGTAACTTCTGGATGTGGCAGACCAACACACCATCTAATTTATTTTATTAGAAAAGGGAAGCCTTTCTGACATGAAAAATATATGGCAGCCCAGTGTATGTATGTATGTGTCTATGCATATATACATGTATGTATATATACATACACACATAGGCTGTGTGTGTTCGTGTATGTGTGTTTATGTGTATATATCACTGACTTATTGGATGGAGATTAAGTAATGGCCTTTGGCAATTTTCAGCTCTGTAGGAAGTGGAGACAATCAATATAGATCTCTGAAGTTTCCACAACAAAAGCAGGTATGTGCTATGAGAAACAATGGACTACCTTTAGAGCCCAAAACCATGTATTTATTCATTCCTCATTCATTTATTCATTCCACAGCAACTGAGCGCCTACTTGGCAGATGGAAGATTAGGAAACAGCAGAAAAGAGGTTGTATATGTTATCTATTGCTGCATAACAAGTTAACCCAAATGTAGTATCTTAAAACAACAAAAATGTATTATCTCACAGTGTCAGGAATCTGAGGGAGGCTTAGCTGGGGGCATCTGGCTCAGGATCTCTCAGGAGGCTGCAGTCAAGGTATCAGTTGGGGCTGCAGTCATCTGAAGTCTTAGGTGGGCTGGTGGATCTACTTCCCAGGTCACTCATGAGACTGTTGCCCACAGCCCTCGGTTATTCACCCTATGGTCTTCTCCAAAGGACTGCACACAATATGGCAGCTGGCCTCCCTAGAAGCACATGCTCTAAGAGAAAGAGAGCCACCAAGAAGGAAGCCGCCTGGCGTGTATTTGGAGCCTTGAGTCACCATGTAAGAAGTGCTGCTACCGTAAACCTACCATGATGGAGACAGCACATGGAAAGGGCACATAGACCCAGAGAAAGATGCCCGAGGAGCCCCAGCTGTGGGAGCCCTCGGCCCAGGCAGCAGACCTGTGAGTCTGGAGGCCTTAGAGACCACCCAGACCCAGCCACAGAGGGACTGCAATCCCATGAGAGATGTCAAGTGGGAGCCCCCTTGCTGAGCCTAGTCAACTCTCAGCACTATCAGAGATAATAAGAGATTGTTCTAACAAACCACTATTGGAGGGTGATTTGTTACACAAAAATAGATAACCTGAAACAGATCTTACGAAGAATACAATCTCCTTCAACTTTAACAAGAAAAAGGATTAAAAGGCATCGTACATTTGCCTAAAAAGACTGTTGTATTTTAGAAGGGTTTTGGCAATGCTGGAAGCCAGTGACTTCATTCTCCCAGTTTCCCCTCTCCCCTTTACTCTAAGGCCTCCTGCAGCACTTTTTCTGATGCAGAAGCTCAGCTCTGTCAAAGCCTCTTCATTACAAAACAAATGAAACACCACTTTCTCACCTCTCAGTTTGGAAATTCTAGTGGTCCACACTTTCAGAAACGGCTATTTTGAGAGAGAAAACTACCAATTGACTGACAAAATGCTATTTTACTGGAAGACAGCAGCATCAAAAGGTCACTTTCAACACAGCATTAATATAAATGTGTCTTAAAGCACATGTAAAACCTTCATGGGCGGCCCCTTTTAATCACCACACCAGCAGGTGTTTTACTTATTGAAGGAGAACAAATGCAGGCAACTATCAGTGAGGCATTTGCTTCCCAGATCTAACTTACAGGATGCTACCTGTGCAGGCAGGGAAGCAGCCACAGGAATAACAATCACAGCATCTGCCAATGAGATCAATCACCCCCCTCCCCCTCTTCCCAGGACACTAACTGAAGTGGGAAGGCAGCGGGGGGTGGGTGGTAGCCAGCCAGCAGAGAACAGGGGCTGGGCAGGGCAGGGCAGGGGGATAGGTGAGGTGAAAGGAAGTGAAACACCCGAGCTCTAACTTATCAACTATTTCTCCCTAAGTCCGTGGCAGCTCTCCTACATGGGAGTTAGAGTTGCCACATATGCTAAATACGAACTAAGTGGCCTGGTCCTCCTTTCTACAGGTACAGAAAGTCAAAACAGCTTTGCTGTCAGATCATGGCCTGAATATTTGATTGGCTCCATAGATCTCAGAGGCCTTTGCTGCAGGTTTTTGATATTTACTTACTGGCCTTTAACTCTGGGCCACCTCTGCTCTCTATTACAAGTGCAACGTAGAAATGTGGTCATGAAGTACTTTGTTGGGTTCAGTCACTCTGCAGGTCAACTCCTGGTTCCTCATGCCAACCCAGAGAGCTTACTTGACACTGTCATTACTTCCTGAGAGAAGCATTACAGTTAGCTCATTATTTAGGTTACTATGATATGGGAATGCCTAACAGGAGTGTGTTGGATAGAAGGTATGCGTTCAACAAATGCAGTTCATGTGACGATGACACTAATCAGTAAGCCTGATTAAGCCCTAACCTCTGCAGCAATGGTTCAAGTCTAGCAGCACATTCGAATCACCTAAAGGGCTTTTAAAAATGCTGATGCCAAGCCTGCCCCAGAACAGTTATATCAAAATGACTAGGAGTGGGAACATGGCATTGGTATTTTTAAGAGCTCCCTCATGTGCAGCTAAGTGAACTTCTGCTTTATATTATTTTCATAGACAATTAATCCTTATTGGTTTCAGAATCAATGCTTTTGAATGCCTTCTCATACTGTAGGGCTGACCACCCTTACTGTTCACCTTCAACTGTTGCTACGGGTAGTACTGCAAATGGCCCTAAATCCTTATTAAAAGGAAATTTACCAGTTAAGAAAAAATGGAAGACTATTAGAAAGAGGAGAGCTCTTAGAAAAATTGTCTGTTGCTTGAAAGTAGAAATTCTGTACTCAATATTATCCTGAGTCTAGTCACTCTCCCTAAAAATTTAGCAATTGTTTCTAAGTATCTTATGTAACCCAGACAAATCTGGGTGCCCTCTAGACCAGAATTGGCCTAGTGTTGTATCCATAAGCCAGCACAAATATATCTCCAAAAGGCCTTGACAAAGGGCATAAGTCTTTACTTATATTTCTTGAAAAGCGAGAGAGAAGAAATTATATAGCATGAAACATAGCAAAGTAAGCTTTAAAACACCATCTTCCCCAAATCCCACCTCACAGCAGAGCAAATGTCTCTAATATCTCCTCCCTGCTCTCTCAGAAACACCGTCTTTCAAAAACTCAGCCTACTCAGGATTTTCCATTTCTCTCTCCTTCTCCAAATCCACTCTTTCCTCCTACAAATAGCTTTCTGTCTCTATAATAGTTCTGTCATTGTTACCTTTTATGTTTTATGCCCAGCATCCATAATTTCTTATTCTAGTAATAAAAGCACTTTTTCTCAGGAAATCACCCCCTTTCTTGAAAGTGTTTCAAATGTAGCTGAGCAAACCTGTCTCCAAGGCTGGGTGCGAGAGCTGGCCATCACCTATAATCCGCGGTGACCTGTCTGTTCAGGGTGAGCACAGGTCAGCCAGGCCAGTTAGAGGCAACAGGACAACTTCAAGGCGGCTTATGCTGTTGGACAAAGACTTTCTCTTTCTTCTGAGGATACCAGCCTTAGAGATACATCTCTAATTGCCCTAAGTGAGCATAGAAGCCTGAGAATGAAACCAACAACAAGGACATAGGACGCAGGGATGGAAAATAGGTGCACCTGGGTGTGACAGCATTGCTCAAGTAGGTTAATCCCAAACCTATTAAGCTTCTGATGGAATCTGGCTGTGCTTCAAGAACAACTACCCTGTTTCACAAATGAAAGAGAAACTACTTTAAAGTATATTGAGTTAGGTTTCTGTCACTTGACGCTGAAAGTTATATGCAATACAGAGACCGGTGCTTGGAAATAGGGAATAGTATTATAAATAAGAGTCCATAATGGGGAATTGGCCAAGGTGTGATAGGTTAGATGGCAGTAAGGAGACCTCTGGCCTAACTAAGCTAAGAAGTTGGAAATGTTTGTTACAAGGTGATTTTACCTGTTGCACCTGGGGATATAGAGAACATGCCTAAGAAGGCTGGAATATTAGGGGATTTGGCAGAAAAACTCTAGAATGTAGGCATGTATCGGTTACTCCTTGCCGCCTTCACTAAGCTCCAGGAAGAAAAAAATGTCTTTTACAAAGAACTCCTGTGCACACTTGCCCTTCTGGAAACAGAGGGAAAATAAAACCTCACTAAGAAAGACCCTTTCTACGTACAAGTAATTTGGAGAAGCTTTTAAATTCTGTTCGTATTTTACTTGCAGGGTTAGAGATACTAAGCCCCAGGATAACGTTGGAATTTAAGATAATCGTGGAGCAGATTAGACAGCAAGAGGAATCAACAGCCTTCTCCCTCAGGCTTCTTAAAACCTGTGAACTTCCTATTGTAAAAGGAGACAATCAACAGCGAGGAAAAGAGCCAGTCATTGGACTTCAGGGTTAGGGACAAGGGAAAGATAAGATGGGACTTCTGACCTATCTTGAGACAGAGGCCAAACTGGAGAGTATTAAGCTGACCTCTGGTCAGATGGACAGAACTCACTCTAATCTCAATTCAGGGGCACTGACTTGACAAGATAACTAGCTTTGTTTTTACTAAAATTGGCTGCAAACAGAGCCCAAACCTACTAAGCTTTTAAGGGAATTGTGTTTTCAGAGAATCCTCGGTCTGTTGAACAAAAGTCCACACATATAGTTTTCTGCAGCTTTTCTTTTTTCAGTTAGCAATGTCTCGGGAAGAGTTTCATACCAGTGCCTACGAGCTTTATAACCCTCTCTAACTTCTACAAATTTCCTTGTATAAAGGTTTTATCATTTATTTATCAAGTCCACTATGGCTGACCATGACCTCTACCCAATTTAGAGACAGCATAAAGAATGCTGCACTGAATATCCTTGACTGTACTTACGAAAAGACGTATTTAAAAAAAAAAAAAAAAAAAAAAACACTCAAACCTGGTACTATGGGAAAGGTTTCCATGTCCTAGCTAACAACTTCCGGGAACTCAAACAAGCATTTGTTCAAAAAATGAACTGAAAGCTCTCTTTATTACCCACGAGTTTTGTGTTTCATTCCCAGATCTGAGAGCCTCAGAAATATCCGCCATAACACTTCATCCAAAGAAAGACCCCAGCGATGAGGAGCGAAGTAACCCAAGGGCTGTGAATTTAAGACCTGACCTATTGTGATGCTCCAGCGTCCCACCAGCACAGTCTCCACACTCCAATTCTTTTTCTTCCTGGTTGGTTTTGTCAAACCTCCATGGTTTCCTAGCATGCCAGCAGCGTGTTTGTTTTTCATTTTCTTGTGGCTTACAAAGCCGCAGATGTGGGTGGGTGGCAGGAACTCAGTACTTCGCTTCCTTAGCAATAAGTACCGCCATCAACTGCACACATATGGCTCCTATTAAAGTAAATGCAAGGCACGTGTCTAATCTGGAGGACAAAATTGGCAAAACTGAAACAGCTGTAGCTATTGACCCTCTGTTTTGAATGGGTGCTATAGGAGGTGAATAGTTCAGTCCCTTTTTCTAACCTGCTTATATGACTTCTTCCTTGCAAAGTGGTCATTTCTTTCTACCTCCGTTCACATATCCTAGGATTTTTCCCCCAGACTTTTCTAGGCTCAGTATTTCTTTCTTTCTCATTATAAAAGAAAGGAAAAAAAAAGCCATTTGGCATAGTCTGTAAACATCAATGATAAAGAACAACTCCCAGTGCCTGCAGAAACTGGGTGACCAGATATTGGTATATTTTAGAAGGAAATCAAATTGGGAATCTAACTGGGACAGTGGTTGAATGTAAGATTCCTTTTGCCCTCATGTGTCTATGATTGATGAATTAATGCCGTGAACATATTTTGAGCACCTCAGCATGCCAGTTACTGGTAGAATCTGGACACACACAAAACAAAGACAATTTATATTTCTAAGGATTTCACATTCTAGAGAGGACAGACAAGAAAACTGCCTCTCACAAGAATCCATGAACAACGAAAGGGCAGAGAAACTGTGTTATTTGTTGTTGTGTTGTCAGTATTCAACAAATATCTGTTGTATGAATAAAATAATTGCAATGTATGTGATGAAACCAACTAGAGACAGTAGAAACACAGATCTGAAAGTTAAAAGAATGGTCCAAACTTGGTTGGAAAATTATGAATCACCACCATAGAGATGTTAGAAAAAAATGTAAAAGTGGGTGAGACTGACCAGGAAGAATATAGGAAGTCTGGCCAGCTTCGGAGCAACTGACCTCTAAGTGACAGATGAAGGGCATGGAACGACCAAGACACAATCAAAGATGTGGGACGAATATCTATGAAGTGTAATGTCCTAGAAGTCAAGAGAGAGTGTCTTAGTTCGTTCAGGCTGCTATAACAAAAATACCATAAACCGGGTGGCTTACTTCCTATTAGCATCTAAAGGCATCTGCACACCATCACGAATGAAAGGAAAAGTTCTCCAAGATTAGGCTTCAAGGTGGCAGAGCTAAGGGAAAGCTACCTGAATACCATTGTCATGATTGGCCAAATGAAATAGCTGGTCTCTTTAGACGGGCTCTAAGCTTGTGATCTCTACTATTAAATATGAAGAGGGGACTACACCCAAACCTCTGCACCTGGAAACAATTAGTCCCAGTCTTCGCCAAACTTCTAAGGATGAGGAACCAAAGGCCTTCATCTCATGGTGCAAAATGACTCCTGCATCACGGTATGCTATCATTTTCCACACAATCACCAAGTGAGCTGGATAGACTCCCCGTTTCCTCCACCCTTGGGAGAATTTGCTGGAAGAAATAGACATCCAACTGATTTACAATTCTGGACAGCCTTTCCTGTGTACGTGAAAAACTATTTCTCACAGGGCTTTTCTCAGCTGTTGCCTTTTCCTGACGCAAGTGTCAAATGCTCTGGCAGGTGAATTCTACACCCCTGTGGTGGCCTTGGGTGTTGGCACTTGTAAACCAGTATATTTCTGTCATCGCTTGCATGCCCAAACTCAAAAGACAGCTATGTG
This sequence comes from Platanista minor, assembly GCA_004363435.1. NCBI lineage: Eukaryota > Metazoa > Chordata > Mammalia > Artiodactyla > Platanistidae > Platanista > Platanista minor. The sequence goes on along the minus strand of RJWK010017915.1, from coordinate 13,268 downwards.
TGTATTGGAGGAAAATGCAATTAAGAAATGTTTTAGCACACAACCTCAGCATTTCCTTTGGAGAATAAGGGGGAAAGCTGGAGAGCTAAGGGGGTTCCAGCCAGGGGAATGGAATCTCTAGAACTAGATACATGAATCTAAGAAGCTTAAAGAAAAAGCAAGGCAGAAGGGAATGATAAAAGATCAGAGCCCATCCCAAGCCTCATTTGGCTCAAACCTTTGTCTGATGTAAAGCCCAGAAACTGCTTCCTTTGATTTCTGCCCGACAGGGGTGAAATTTATTTCCAATGCACTTAATATTGTATAGACATAGCAGGAACCGAGTGGAATCAAAGGAACGAAATGCATATATATCAAGGGTCATCCTACTTTTAGCTTGGTTACCTGTCAGTTGAAACATCCAACACTTTACTGGAAGATAATTAGGTGCCTTCCCTACTTTACCAAATAAAAGAGAGTAGGAAAAACAATCACTGGGTTGAAGCAACACTTTATACATTGAAAAGAATGTGAAATATGAAAGCCAGAAATTATCTTAGAATTAAACTTTCCACACTCCTCATATTGAGTAAGGAAACTGAAGCTCAAATAAAGTGAGTTCACCAAAGCCACCCAGCTGGTTGGTGAGAATAGAGACTCTCATGTAGTTATTTCGCAAAAAAAGGTCATTTTTCCAGGCATGGTGCTGGGTACCAATGGGTGCAAAGGGGAAATAAACAAACTACACTCATCACACCAAGAATCACATATGTGTTACAGTGGATAAATGCAGGAGTAAAGAGATCATTCAGGTACAATGTGCAGAGTGAAAACAGGAGACAGAAAGCCCGCCTCCTCATGAGCCACCCAAGGTTCTTTCCACAAGGCCCACTCCAGTCAGTACCTTCAAAGGAAAAACTTAATGTCATCTCCACAGCATCACATTGTAAAATCTTGTGATTTAAGACAGTTTTATGTGAATGTAAAATGTCATGTTTATTACCAAAATGCATTCAAATCTCACACTTGTACTGTTTACTATAAAGCAGATTTTGGTACATAGCCCAAATATCCCAGACTTCAGCACACAGGAGGTCACATTTCCCTTTTATACATAAATCACAACAGTTGGAACCCCTCATCCTTTTGACATGCATTCTTTTTCAGGCTGTCTTAGTCCATTCAAGTTCAGGATGTTCTAACACGATACCATAGACTGGGTGGTATATAAACAACAAAAATTTATTTCTCACAGGTTTGGAGACTGGAAATCCAAAATCAAGGCACCTGCCTGATTTGGTGTCTGGTGAGAGCCCTCTTCCTGGTTCACAGATGGATATTTTTTCACTGTGTCCTCACATGGTACAAGGGGGTGAGAAGCTCTCTAGGGCTTCTATTATAAGGGCACTAATCCCATTCACGAGGGTGCTGCTCCTGTGACCTAATCACATCACCTCCCAAGGCCCCATCTCCTAAAACTATCATCATGCAGGTTAGGATTTCAACATGAATTTAGGGGGGAGGGATATAAACATTCTGCCTACAGCATAGGTTTTCCTCTTTTACCAGTTTCTGAATATCTCAGTATCTTGTGTGTTCTCTAAATCCTCCTGTCACCAGTCCTCTGATTCTAGATGCTGTAAGCTGCTTCTTCTCACCCCAGGAGAGCCATCCCCAAGTATAGCAGAAGCCATTCCCTTTCACTTTTCACAGCCAAGCAGAAACAGGCTACTTTTGAAAAAATAATGGTAATAAAATTATTCTAAAAGTAATTCAAGGGGACTGCACAGTCCCCAGCCCCTTCTAGGTCCCTTATAAAGCAAGTTTATAACATGTCCTCTACCCCAGGCCACTTACTCAGCCCCAAGGGTTTATCCTAGGCCCACTGGCTGTTCGTGCTCCAGGTACCTCCACATGTCCAGGTCTAGGCCAAAGGGAACCCAGTCCCAGAGAGAGAGAGAAAAGTGTTTCCCTCACCCTGTTCTAAGGCTCATTTAGGAATGACTTCTTTCCAGAATGATCGACAGTTGAAATGTCCATTTCCTTCAGAGGCAAACCCACTCCTACTTGTAACAAGGTTGCAGTTGAGCTGTTCACAGGACAGTTCTATGACGACTGATAGCATATTTCCCAAAGCCCATGTACTTTAGCCCGTTCCCAGTTTGTAGGACATCAGTAGCTCAATGGAAATTCGGTGATGCCAAAGTTAGTATTATTCTGTGTTGGACAGAATAATGCCTCCCAAAGATGTCCACATCCTAATCCCTGGAACCTGTGAATATGTATGTTACCTTACATCGTAGAAGGGACTCTGAAGATTTGATGAAGTTGAGGGCCTTGAGATGAGGAAACTATCCTGGATTATATGTGTGGGCCCAATGTCATCACAATGGTCTGTAAAAGTAGAGGACATTTCCTGGCTGTGATCAGACATAGATATGACTACAGAAGACTGGTCAGAAAGATGCAACATTACTGGCTTTGCAGTGGAGAAGGGGGACACAAGCAAAGGAAAGTGGGCAGTCTAGAGAAGAGAGAAGAAGCAAGGAAATGAATATTCCCCTAGAGCCTCGAGAAGGAACACAGGTCTGCCAACACCTTGATTTTAGCCCAGTGAGATCCATGTCACAATTCTGACCTACAGTCTGTAAGATAATAAATGTGCGCTGTTTTAAGCCACTAAGTAGTAATTTCTTATGGCAGCCCTGGAAAAGTAATTCCTTATTCCTTTTCAGTCTCTCCTCATTAAGGATACAAAAGACATGGAGACACAGTCTCACCTAGGAAAACACTAGTAATATGTATTATACTTGTTACCCTTGTAATGCCAGTTTACCTTGGATGTGGTGTGGGGAATTTTGATAAGCAGCGGTTCTGTACTAACTTTGGTCATTCTTGGACTCAAGAAAATGATCTAAAACAATAACTAAAGTTGAAGTCAATTGGGAGAAATTTTAAATCAGTTAGAAATAAATCCTCTAACCCAAGGTGTCTCAATTTGGCACTACTGACATCTAGGGCCAGGTCATTCTTTGTTGTGGGAGTTTGTCCTGTGCACTGTAGGGTGTTTAGCAGCATCCTCTACCCACTAGATGCCAGGAGCCTCCAATTGTGACAACCCAAAATTTCTCCAGACATGGCCAAGTGTCCCCCTGAGACAAAATAATCTGTGAGTTCAGAACCATTGTTCTATCCCAAAGGTATCTTGAGGGGAAATAAACGAAGCTATCGTCCAAGGATAACTTTGCTATTTCAAGATAGGAAAATGTTCAGTTGAGAATATACTCTGGTAGGATATGTGTCAATCCCACAGGCCTTTACATTCTCAATGCACAGAACACACAGTGTCAGGGATACAAATATCTGTTTCGAAGTGATTTAGGTATTAGGACCTTCTTGGATAAATTCACTGTACTCTCCTCCACTTTTAATACAAGTTCTTTTTCCATGAGTCCATCATTTTTCCTGGCAAACTGACTTGGAATGGCATTAAACAGAACGAGGTTCAGTGGCTGCACTTGTAAGGGCATAGCACGACTTCTTAGGAGATTAGGCACCAACACAACCAACTGCAGGTGGCTTTGGCTTACAGGGCACAGGCCAGTGGGCAGGGGGGATGTCGCCATACAGCCACTCCCTGAGAGGGACAGTGGCTTCCAACAGAGCTACATTAACTTGGGCTAAAGTTATTAAATGGGATCTGTTCTCAGGGAAAAAAAAAAAAAATTCCATTGAAGTAGATGTCACATATACAACCAATCCCATACTTTTATTCCATGCTTGAGATTTAGCTACATTAACCTTAAGTGCTGGCTCCTCAGGCTGCCACATGCACAAGAAATCAAAGGTTATCTATTCTTCTCAAATATGGTAATGATCTAAAAATAGGGAAGTGATTTAGGAACTAAACAAAGCAACTGAGGTGGTTGTTTATAACCTGTGAATAAAGCAGTGTATGAATTCAGGAGACAACATTTGAAAATGAAGAATTCAGCTAGAGCAAAACTTAATCCATCATCACAATCATATTAACCAAATTAATAAATTAATGGAGCAGAGAGTCCAAGGTTCTATTCTATAGCAAAATAACCAAGAATTTGGGTGACTTTTTTTTTTTTTGAGGTTTTTTTTTTTTTTTTTTTTTATCACTTAGCAAAATGCCCTTGATATCCATCAAAGTTTGTGTATCAGTAATTCACTCCATGGTATGGATGACAGATAAACCACAGTTTGTTTAACCATTCACCTACTGAGGGATATTTTTGTTGTTTCCAGGTTTACAAGTAAAGGTGCTATTAGCAATCACCTACAGGTTTTTGTGCTGACATAAGTTTTCATTACGAGCATAATTGCTGAATTGTATGGTGAGTTTATGTTTAGTTTTTTAAGAAACCGACAACCTATCTTCTAGAGTAACTGTACCATCTTACATTCTCAACTAGTAATATAAGAGAGATTCAGTTTCTCCACACCCCCTGCAGCATTTGGTATTGTCGCTTTTTTTTTTGCATAAACCCATTTATTTTATTTTTTTTTAACATCTTTACTGGAGTATAATTGCTTTACAATGGCGTGTTAGTTTCTGTTTTATAACAAAGTGAATCAGCTATACATATACATATATCCCCATATCCCCTCCTTCTTGCGTCTTCCTCCCACCTTCCCTATCCCACCCCTCTAGGTGGTCACAGAGCACCGAACTGATCTCCCTGTGCCACGCGGCTGCTTCCCACTAGCTAGCTATTTGACATTTGGTACTGTATATACGTCCATGCCACTCTCTCACTTGGTCCCAGCTTACCCTTCCCCCTCCCCATATCCTCAAGTCCATTCTCTATGTCTGTGTCTTTATTCCTGTCCTGCCCCTAGGTTCTTCGTGACTTTTTTTTCAAACCCTCAATAAGGTCAGCTGGGTTTTTTTTGTGGGATAGAGACTTTTTAAATTGGGATTTTCTTTAAAGTACATTTGTGATGTCCAGTTGCCAGATGTGGTGATAGTCTATGGAAACAGCATTTGGGAATGGAAAAGTAAGTTAAAAGTGATAGATAAATGGGTTCTTTATAGCAGGGTTCTACTTTAGATGATTTTTTATAAATATACTCCCTGTTATAAACACTACACAATTAGGAAAAAAAAAATCCCCATTTCTCCTTCAAAATAATTAATTCCTATTTTCCTCTTAGATTCAAGGTGATGTCTCAATTACATTACAGATAAAGGCATTATGGCCACAGCTTATAGCTCTCTTTAAATATTTCAAGGTCTGTTACCTTAGGGGGGATTAAGTCCCTATGTGTTTCTCCAGAACAAGGGCCCATGGACATATGCTTTAGGAAATCAGGTTTCAGAACAAAATACAAAAAGAAACCTCTTGTTGTTGTTGTTTAAGGAGAATGGTTTAGCTCTACTGTACACCAGCTCTTCCAGCAGGGGCTGCATCATCACTGATTTAAAATGATTTAAAGGAGAGGCTAGCCTAGCAGCCCTTAGAACAGCCTCTTCACACTGCCGGGGTCTACACTCCAGCATCTGGAGGTGGCCATCATGTAAGGCTCCCCGGTGGTGGGTTCTAAGATGTCAGATGACTCTTCCAGCCCCATAGGGACCTAGCACAGCCCCACCGCCACCCCGGAGCATCAGTGACAGGAGGCTTGGCCTATTTTCTGTGTTGGAGTCACTGTTCATGACAGAGCATGAGCTTTGTCAATAGTGCAGGTTACCAGAGAACGCAAATGGCCCACCCTCTTCTCTGCCCTTACTCCCCTCGCCATCAGCAAAATGGTGTGTAACCTAGTGAAGATCCCATCCCTAATTAGTCAGGTCCCCTTTTGATGTTTTCAAGCCTGCTCAAAATGTTGGCTCAAACCTGTCCCTTGAGTATATTTATAAACTGAAATCATGCATTCAATAAATATGTATTAAGGACCTACTTGTATCAGGCACTGTAGCAGACACCGGGATTAAAGGGGTGAGCAAGATAGGGGTGGGTCCTGCCTTTCAAGATGTTAACAAATACGGAAAATATGCAAATAAACAAGCACTAGCATAAATGAAGTATAATTTGGGAAAATGTAGCGCAGTAAAGGTGCATGTGGCAGCAGCCTCTCACCTACTGGGGTGACAAGGGGCCTGACAGAGCCAGGGGCCTTCAAGCTGAGACCTGAGGAAGGAGAGGGAATTAGACTTGGAAAAGAATGAGTGTTCCAAACACAGAGAACAAAGCACGAAGGCCAGAAGTCAGGATAGCTGTACACTTTTGAGGAAGTGGCAGAAGCTGCCCATGGCTGGGTTACAGAGGATCCCGAGCAATGAGGCTGGAGAGGAGGGCCCAGGTCCTTCTGCTCCTTGGTGACTGTGTGGTGTAGCCACATTAACTCAGTTATACGGGGACTAGGGAAAGCCCCACCCCCAAGCACAATAAAACAACGCACCCAATACCAATGCGCGTCTCTTCCTGGGGCAAAGCTCTGTCCCTGCCCAGACATCCCCAGGTGCTGATCTGCTCTGAACACTTCCTGCATACAGTCTAGAGGTGACACTGTGGTAGAGTCAGTGACTGCCCCTCTGCCCTGTTTCTCTGCAGTTCCCACCAAAGGTTGCTAGGAAGCTGCCACCCTCTCCCAGAAGGCACCTATCAACAAGAGAAACATTAGACACCATAGGCTCCAGGTCTACCGCCAGCCCCCTGATTCTGGTACTGCCCTCCTGGATCATCCCCAATAGACAGACGTGAGCAGGGACCTCAGTAGGATACGCCCATCTGTCAGCATTGTTCTCAGGGCACAGCCTCATCTGGAGAGGGATGGAGAGCAGGTACTAGTGAGAGAACATGTCCCTTCCATACTGGAAGGGCTTTATCCTTGCTTTTCCCCCTGGGGTTGACTGGAAAGGCCATTCTGGAATGACAGATACTGATTCCAGCCTTTCTCCGCCACGTCCCACCCCTAGGTTGCATGATATGGTGTGGGGCTGGGGGAGATTATGTGGAGGCAACTGTAAGCAGTACAGTCTCTCCATCTGTAAGGAGGGTCCCTGCCCACATCTCTGCATCACCCAGCTCACTAATGGGCAAAGAGAAAGCTTTCTCTGATTCCCATGCTTAACCACTACCACTGGTTCAGTGTCTCATAAATACACGTGGATCTTCAGGGCCCTCCCCTCCCCTGCTTCTCAGAGCAGGCAGCTCTCCTGGGCCTCGGCATACAAAGTCCCCAGGGAATGCCCCGAGTTCTGAGTAAAAGTGGATCAACTTGGTTGCCAAAAGTTCTTGGTAGGCATAGAGTGGCCATCCAGTGTTGGCCACAGATACTGATGATTAGCTCTGCAGACCAACCTAGGAAAAGAGGCTGCAGTCTTATGCAGTTAAAAGTATGATGAGTTTCGTAGAATCTGAACACTAACACTAAGGAACAACTGTTTATTTTTTAGGTGTGATCATGGTACTATGGATATATTAAAAATAAGAGAGAGATCTTTTAGAAAGAGAGGCCCAGGTGCGATATTTATTAGTATAATTGTGTGTTGTCTAGGGTTTATTTCAACTTAATCTGACAATGGAAGGAGAGCGGGTACATAGATGAGACAAGCTTGGCCATTAACTTACGATTGTTGAACCTGTGATGGAGACTCAGAGTACATAGAAGTGGTTACACTATACTTTCTACTTTTGTCTGTGTTTGAAATTTTCCCTACTGTGGAGTTTTAAAGCATATCCTTAGTAAATATGCAAACTACTAGAAAGGTTTAAGATAACTGAAATCCTTTAAAAAGGCTTTAATAAATGGCATTTCACTAGATGAATAAAGGCAGAGCAAGGTCTCCACAGTCCATGTTGAAGTCAGCAAACCTAAGATTGCTTTTGAAATACCTTCTGCTGTGGATTATACGTAAGTGAAAACTTGGGCTCAGAAAATTAAAATTAGATCAGATACAAAGAAGGGAAAATCAGTACAGAGATCTTAAGTAGTATATAGTCTCTCTTGGCGATAATACTATTAGATTTACCAGGTAATCAAGACTGAACAACAAAAAAAACACATTTGCTAATTTTCTGAAAAGTTTTGGATCTACTTCTGCCAGAGGGGAGCGGTCCAGTTCCAAGGAACCTCCAGGCCTCCCAATTTGGTTTCTGAGTAAATGAGCGAGAACATGAAACCTCTCAGAGTCATTCCTTCTATTCCACTGATGGCAGGTCTGGTCCCCTAAATAGACACAAGTTTTATTATCAAAGGGATTGGAAATACCCAGATGTAAGTCTATGGTGTACAGATACGGCAAGATTCAGGAAGTGAATCCAAACCCTCAGGTTGGGCTCACTCTCAAAATGTAAGAGAAGCGAAGAAAATACAGTGAGAGGGTCATTTCATCCTAAGTTAGAATTTAGATGTCTGTCACAATCCAAATTCCTAGTGCTGAGTTCAACAAAAACTGTGTCAAGGTTTTCATGTCACACATCAACGGCCACTGAGGAGCTGCATTAGCAGACAGACAGATAGTGACCCCTTGAGCAAGTGGTCACTTGCCCCTCCACTTTCATGTAAGATTAGAGTCTAACAGTGAACTACTGAGTGTCCCCTGGGGCACTAAGCACTTTACCAACATCATCGAATATACACCTCTCAGCTATTACCTCCCCATTTTACAAATAAGGAAACCAAGGCTCAGAAAGGCTCAGAAAGTTACCTGAGGTCCTACCACTAGTAAGTTGCTAAGCTTGGGTTTAAAACCAGATCTCTCTGCCTACAGAACCCAATGTCCTTCAACACAACGCAAGCACATTTTATTAAATACCACAGAGACTAATAAAATATATCAGAGAGCATTTTCTCTCCGGCCTTGACCAAGTAAACGCATACTCTTTTGCTGATTCATTGGGCAAGTTGTTTGGCTATGTCCTTTATCCTTCTCTGCAGTTAACCTCTAGTGCTGTGAAATTCCTTTCCTTCCAGAAGCTCATCAGGGCTCCAGTCTGGGATATGACAGCGTCGCTTGAACGTTTAAAAGTAGCCACTTGCTTTTCACACACAGAGGCACACTCAAACACACACTGATTTTGGTGGATTTGAAAATTAGAAACTAAGGAAAAAAACCCTGAGAAGGATGCCTGTGATCATCAAAAATAACTTCTGATTAGAATTCAGAAGAGCCCCATCTAAGGCAAAGGTGACTTGTTAACTTGCCAGAGAAACTGTGTATTTCCTGCCCAAGGAGGAATTTACTCTAGACCAGCAGGTATGTGGGCAAGATGGCTGCACACGACTTGAGAAGGAGGTAGAAGAGGAGGAATTCCTTTCAAATAGGGTCTTTCTATATTTCTATAAGAGGGAAGGTGAATCTTTCCCCTACAAGTTCAAGCTTATTAGCTCTGTGCCACCAACCTCATATGTGATCACCAAAATTTATTGTGTAAGTTTTAAGTGAATGCAGTTACAATGTCCTTCTTAACCCTGAAGGACAAGTTCCTTGGCAGGAAAACTGAATATAATCCTCCCTTTTGAGGGGTATACATATTTATCGCCCTAACACTACTAGTACAACAAACCTGTGGCTAACATACTCTCAATGCAAAGATTTACCCCAGTACCTGGCCCATTACAGTCATTATTTAAACAGCGTCTTCTCCAGGACATAACTTTTGTGCTAGCTGACCAAAAGTATTTGAAGGTAAAATAAGGCATCTTGTTTCCTTGTTTGTAACACCCACATGGGTAGGCTACCTTAAATCCAATGCAAGTACTCCTTGCTTCAGTTTCATATTATATATTTCAAGAAGCTGCCACCAATTAGGTTTAGCGTTTTGTAGTACTTTGTGCTGGGATTTCTCATGAATGGTAGTGAAGTGGCTTGCCTATGATGCTAGGCCATAAGACGTTCTTAGGTGTGGTAAATGCCTTCATTTAATTAAATATGTGCAAAGGACAAATAATGGCTCTTCTCACAGACATCTCACAGTGCTCTGAAGTCAGTGGCACAAATGGTCAATAATTTATCTAATTAATTAAAGTAATTGCAATTAAGGGGTCAAAATTTATGCTTTTTCTTAAATTAAAACAGAATCACAGTTTTTCCTATAATGTCACTCTCGCTGGTTTATATTTTGTTTAATTGTGGATTTTGATTGATTTTAAATGAGAAAATTCCAGTCCAGTGTAGCTTAATAAAAAAGGGAATTTATTAGTTAACATAACTGAGGAGTCTCAGGGGAGTAACATCTACAGGCATGGCTTGACCAAGGTGCTAAAACAGTGTTATCTGGACTCTGACTCTCTCCATCTTCTGAGTTGCTTTCCTTTATGTTGATTGCATTTTCATGTAGGCTCTCCCTATGTAACAAAACAGCTTACCTTATAACTTAGCAACACCAATAGAAAGAAAACCTTTCCTTCCCAATAATTCCAGAAAAACTCTGGGATTGAGTCTCACTATAGTAATAAGCTTAGTAATAAGGATACTTGTCCATTCCTACCTCCAGCGGGGATAAAACACACTAGTTTGTTAGATTAGTCACTCACCAGGACGGGAGGTACAGGACAGGTGGTGGGTTTTTAGTCTCACTCAACTACATAGGCAAAGAATAAGATGATTTCTCAAAGTAAAATTGGGATGCTGTTTCCAGAAGAAAGAAAAATGAGAGCCAAGCAGACAAAACCAAAAGTAGTCAACTCCATATAGCAAGGTGGAGCTTTTAGCAAAAGCACTTGTCAAACATGCCTAACAGATGATCCTACCTTACCCTTTACTCTCTTGAATGACAACAGTGATGGCTTTGTGGTGGTATTTGTGGATTATAATTTCATAAATTCTAACAATTTGTTTTCTCCTTTTCTTGATAGATACATTTTGAGTAAGAAAGAGACCAAGGGAAAATGCAAAAAGAGTAAGTAGTATCTCCATATCCATACTGACTCTGATACCATTATGGTAAACTTTGCTTAAATTAACATCCAGATTTTTTTAAGTGCCATCTCTCATGTGTGTGAAAGCAGATAAAAGTTTGAGAGCTGCTCCGAGACCTCTGAAGAATGAGCCTTCGGGTATAACCCAACTCTGCAGAAGGAGAGCCTCTAGCTCATTAAAGATTTTTCTGGCTGCTTAGTTTATGTTATTTGGGTTTACTTTGGAATTTGTTCTTAGATTTTCAACCTATACTAGCATATAATGCAGGAACTGCCAAGGATGTTATTGATATCCACAATATAATTTGCAGAACAATCCATGCCTTAAGATGAAGGTAGACATGAATGACTTTCATGGCTTTATACATTTAGTTTTGTAGTGTCCTAACATGCTACTATCTTGTTTAACATTGTCATAGAACAAGGTATTCTATATAAGATGTCCTAGATAATTGTTTTAATTATGTGCTACTTTGATATATTTTTCCAAAGTGCATTATTTTATGTCGTAGCTTAGCATACACAACTGGGCCATAGATAAAAACATCAACTAAATTAATAACGTCAAAAATCAGTGACAGTCTCAAGGGTTATAACTTACTGGGGTTTGTATGGATGTTCAGCCAATATGTTAGACGACTTCAAACTCACGTGCAGTTGGAGTTGTGTGTTCTGTGTCCTCCTGTGGCTTCATAGCGCTGTAAGTATATCTTCCTCATTGCCATTTCCAACCTGTGGCAGAAGAGAAAATGGTAAGTGAGCTTGTTAGAATCTGTCTAAAATAAGACTACATAGATCATTTAAGGAGCTCTGCAATGAATAAGGTACAACAGTTGCAGTGCATAAACTATTTTATGTTCATCGACCACTACACTCAGAAGTCTAAGACAGCAGGGCCACATCCGCATTCTTAGAACCTACCAGAGTAGATGATATATAATTGGTACTCAGTAAATATATGCGGAACGACTAAATGGATTTACAGTTTGGCACTTATTTAACTGCTCTGAAACTTTTAAATTTCTTGGCTTTGTAGGTTTAAATATGTGGATTCTGCATAAACTGTTACTGACAGTCCTCGTGAGGTGAGAAAACATGTGCAAAACCACTTAGCTTAGTGCTTGATACATAATAGGTGCTCAATTACGTAAGTTGAATCAGCATTTTCCTCCATTATGATGCCGTCTTTGTTTGCTTATTTTTTAAATTGATTTTCATTTGTTACAGAATTTTCAGAGAGGTTGCATGGTATAATGGGAAAACCACTTCATCAAGACTGAGAATATCAAGTTCAAGTCCTGGCTTTTTCAAATATTATTTAATTCTGGCAGTAGGCAGCTAACATAATTTCTCAGAACCTCAGTTTAGTTGTGGGCAAATAGAAATAACTATCCAACTGCATAACAGTGTATTGAATCCCAGTCAGAGTTAAGGTCCAGAAGATTAAAAAATGATCTGTCGCTCTTCTACTTCATACAGGTTCTTGTGAAATTCAAATTAGATAATATAAGAACCTTTTGTAAACTATGAATCAATATCCAACATTAAATGCTATTTGGATTATTTTTCCATGAAGCTTAAGGTCTTTTTTTTTGTCACTGAAAACCATTCAAGTTCTTTGGTTTCTTTTTCTTTCACTGTACCCTTCAGAGACAAATCAAAACAAGGACTGCTTTGGGTGTTTTTCAAAGTTTGTTTTTATTTGCAATTGATTTTTCCAAAGCCCAAGTTCTACTCTGCTTTTGGATTTGTTTTGTGGGATTGAGTTACATATTTTATAGATGTTTTGGGAGTGTTGGGGATGAATGTTTGCTTAGAGGATCTTAGGGAAAGGTTTACAGGATTTTAATGAGTGGATCTGATTGATCTAGACACTTTTATTTCCTGTATTGATCTCACCAGGAGTCAAGGAATGAAGGATGGATAGGGAAGATAAGTAGTCTCTTTGAAACCTGCCCCTTTTCAATATTGGGTAGAGATTCAGGGTATGCTAGGTTGCCAAGTTTAGCAAATAGAGGTCCAGTTAAATTCGATTTTCAGATAAACAATAAATGAAGCTTTAGTATAGTATTGCCAAATGTTGTATCCTGTATTTTATCTGGCAATTATAGGTGAGACAATGCCTAGAAGATTCTGAGAAAACTTATTTACTTTGAAAGGTCTATAAGGAGTCAACAAAACAGCAACCTTCAAATCATCTTTACTCTGTTAAAAATTGAGATACAGGGCTTCCCTGGTGGCGCAGTGGTTGGGAGTCCGCCTGCCGACGCAGGGGACACGGGTTCATGCCCTGGTCCGGGAAGATCCCACATGCCGCGGAGCAGCTGGGCCCGAGAGCCATGGCCGCTGGGCCTGTGCTCCGCAATGGGAGAGGCCACAACAGTGAGAGGCCC
>RJWK010017914.1:0-33849 GCA_004363435.1 Platanista minor | reverse complement strand
ATATATATATATATATATATATATATATATATATATATATATTTCAACCAACTACATATGTAGTGAGAAGTCAATTTAAACATGGCTTTGTGTTATTCTCACAATTTTCTTCCCCATTTTCATAGCCTTTTATTCATCCCTCTATTCTAACTACGACCCAAATTACATGCTAAGTTATTTATGTACATCTGTTCTGAAGCTACACTGAGAACTCTTAAAAAAGTAGATGTGTTTTAAGTTTTTTAAAGCTATTACATACATTTCATATATGCTAACTACACTATAAACTCAGAGAGCAGGGATAATGTACTGTGTGTTATGTGTACACACATTTGACTCTTGAACAATGTGGGGGTCAGGGATGCTGATCCCCCGTGCAGTCAGAAACCTGTGTGTAACACTTCACAATTGGCCCTGCATATCTGTAGTTCTGCATCCAGATACAACCAACCATGGACATGTAGTGCCATAGTATGTATTTACCACTTACGTATAAGAGGACCCGTGCAGTTCAAACCTGAATTAAGGGTCATCTGTGGGCTTCCCTGGTGGCGCAGTGGTTGAGAGTCCGCCTGCCGATGCAGGGGACACAGGCTCGTGCCCCGGTCCGGGACGATCCCACATGCCGCAGAGCGGCTGAACCCGTGAGCCATGGCCGCTAAGCCTGCGCATCCGGAGCCTGTGCTCCGCAGCAGGAGAGGCCACAACAGTGAGAGGCCCGTGTACCGCAAAAAAAAAAAAAAGGGTCATCTGTATATTATATGTTGTATGTGTTATGTCCATCACATCTCCAATGCCTAGGACAGTGCCCAATTCACAGAAGGCACGCCAAAAGTATTTAATAGAAATACAAATAGAACAGTCCCTTTGTAATGATGATTTCTCTGCCCAAATATTTTTGGAAGATTTTTTCTGGAATTTAAAGCTAATATGAATTACTACCCATGAACATTAGCCTCAATTATTTTTAGAAAATTTATTTTTAATATTCATGGTAAAAAGTGTTCAATAAATATTTGACAGATCAATGAAGAGCAGAGTATCAACTTCATCATCTATTTTAGTTTGCAAAGTTGAAATGGAGTGACTTTAGATGTTTCTAACCATCAAATCCACCTCCAAAGAATAAAGAACTAGTACCACTAAAGAGATTACAAGTAAATACTGCAGGCTCTGAAGGCTCTCTAGAAATGGCTTCTAGATGTGGAGTTTCATTAGTGCTGCCTCATCCTCTGAGTAAGTAACCAATGTGCCCAATCTTTTCACATTGAATGGTTTATGTGAGTGAACTAAAGAAATCAACTGTGTATGTAGTTTGACCAAATAGGATTTAGTAAACTATTTATTAAGAAGCCCAAACAGTGTTCCTATGAGCTAAGAAGGTTATATTATCAGTGATGCCTTGAATTAGTTATCATTTTTTATTTATGATGGTATACAGATAATATCAGCATACATACATCATTAAGGTTTTCCTATGATTATTAAGAATACATATTTTAAAATATTAACTTTTGAACATCTGAAAGTATTTACAACATTTCAAAAAATCTATGGCATGTATCCATAAAACCATTTCAGTTGAGAAAGACAAAAAAGTTCTGGAGATGGACAGTGGTAAAGGTTCCAATACTTAAAGCCATGGAACTGTACACTTAAAAATAATAAATTTTATGTTAATGTATATTTTACCACAATAAAAAGAAATCTATAAAAAAGATTTCTCAGAAGGGTAGTAAAGCATAATGGTTAGAACTCCGGTTCCAGAATCAGAACTTTTATAATCCTAGTTCAACAGTCTGATGTATTACTCTGAATTATAAAATATTTAACCTCTTGAAGACTCAATTTCCTTATCTTTAAATAATACTTTTTATCTATAGCTTAAAGGTCTGCTGTGATGATTAAGTAAAATAATGCCTGTTAAGGCAATTAATACAGGGTCTAGACATGCTTAAGATTAGCTATTATTAAGACTCTTGAAACGGTGGTATTCCATTACAGTCTGTAAGACATAATTCAAGGTGTCAATAGGAATGCATTCTCTACAAGAGGGGTCCCCAGCCCCCAGGGTGCGGACTGGTCCATGGTCTGTTAGGAACTGGGCCGCACAGCAAGAGGTGAGTGGCGGGTGAGCAAGCAAAGTGTCATCTGCCGCTGCCCATCGCTTGTGTTACCACCTGAAACATACCCCCACCCCCCACCCCATCCATGGAAAAATTGTCTTCCATGAAACTGGTCCCTGGTGCCAAAAAGGTTGGGGACTGCTGCTCTACAATACTGGGTACAATTAAGGGACTGATAGAATTCTGTTCTATCAATGAGCAGAGCCTCCACAACAAAGGGTAAAAGGACAGCATCAAGATAGGGAGGAGAGACAGAGACACATTCTTGCCAAGGAAAGACCCACGCTCCAGCTGCAGCGATCCAGAATCAGAAGGGACCACAAAGGGGGGAGGGATCTGAGTTCTACATGAGGCATGCCAACTGATACTGAGCAGGGTCCTGTAGGGCTCCTGGGCACAAAAACTTTGTGTCCCCCATTTTTATGATTATAGGAAATACCCTTCACTTGGCATCACGACCTGTAGATCCTGAATACCCTTCACTTGGCATCACGACCTCTAGATCCTGTACAGGACAGAGTCCCCAGAACACCTGGCTTTGAAAACCAATAGGGAATATGACCAGGAAAACCACAGAACTGCAGAGAAAATAATGCTGAAAGCTCAGCTTCTCTGTACACTGGTGCTGAACTGAAATCTTGGAGACAGAGTTTTGAGTGAAGTGGAAAAGGACAGCTTTATTACTTTGCCTTGCAAAGGGGGAAACAGAGGGTTACTGCCTCGAAAAGCTATGTGTTCCAACTTGGAGAGGATAGTGAGAAGTTTTACAGCAATGGTTCAGGGCTTTCCTGATGGTGCAGTGGTTAAGAATCCACTTATCAATGCAGGGGACACAGGTTCGAGCACATCTTCGAGGTCCAGGAAGATCCCACATTCAGTGGAGCAACTAAGCCCGTGCACCACAACTACTAAGTCTGCGCTCTAGAGCCTGCGAGTCACAACTACTGAGCCCATGTGCCCCAACTACTGAAGCCCACACACCTAGACCCCATGCTCTGCAACAAGAAAAGCCACAATGAGAAGTCTGTGCACTGCAATGAAGAGTAGCCCCTGCCTGCCGCAACTAGAGAAAAGCTGACATGCAGTAACGAAGACCTGACGCAGCCAAAAAAAAAAAAAAAAAAAAAAATCATTCAAAGAGGGCGTGATCAGCTCACAGACATTCTTCTGATGGGTTGGTAGTGACATGCGTCAGCATCATCAACCTTCACAGGTTCCAACTGGTCTGGGGTCTACAGGCTTGTGGGCAGCATACCATCATTAATCGTTAACTTTTCCCACCTGGAGGGGGTTTCAGTATCTCCAAAACAGCTCAAAGATATTGTTGTTTATCCACTGATGGGGAACCAGGACCTTGTCCCAAGGCTGCACTACTGTTTCTCTTGACTGTTTCTCCCTGGTCTCGCATCCCCTCCCTTCCCTAATTAACAACTGCTTGAATCTGCCCGTTGGAACTCAGGTCATGGAGGCTGAATGAAAGCTATTTCCTCTGATCAAAGAAATGGGGGACACAGAAAGTCTTCGTGCCCGGGAGCCCCACAGGGCCCTGCTGGGTATTAAACAGAAAAACCTGCCCTTAAAGGGCCTGTGCCCAAACTCACTCAACCTAAAAACAAGTGCAAAAACACCAGACTGAAAAGGGCATGGGCCACACACGAAGAGGACCCACTTACTAAATCTTAAAGCATCTGCTGGAGAGGGAGAAACCAGCTGGGATGCCCCCTAGGAACTGAGACACTAGCAGGAGCCTTTTTTGTGATCTCAGGCTACCTTGCTATCACTAGCACTGAAATTCTCCCTCTAACCTGTTAGCACTAATGGGTCTGCCCTGCTGAAAGCCCTGCCCACCCGAGCCTCACAGCCATGCGAACAACAGCCCTGCCCACCAGCACCCCACAGCAGCCGCTGCCCTGCCACAATAGGAGGGCACACAGAGCCCAGAGGGGACACCCCTTGAGTGCCAGGCAGGATTGTACTCCTGAGTCCCACTGAGTATCTCCTAAATAAGGCCACTCTTTCAAGACTGGAAGAGATAGCTGATTTATCTAATACATACGAACAAACAGAGAATTAGGCAAAAAGAGGAGACAGAGGAATGTGTTCCAACCAAAAAAACAGATTAAAACCTCAGATAAAGAACTAAACAAAACGGAGATAAGCAATGGACCTGGTAAAGACTGAAAAGTAATCATCATAAAGATGCTCATCAAATGCAGGAGAAGAATGGATGAACACCATGAGAACTTCAACAAAGAGACAGAAAATATAACAAAGAACCAAACAGAAGTTGTAACTGAATGAAAAATGCACTAGAGGGGTTCAATAGCAGAGGATGAGGACAAAGAGCGAATCAGCAAGCAGAAAACAAAGCAGTGGAACTCACCTAGACAGAGCAGCAAAATGGAAAAAAAAAAAAAAAAAAGTGAAGGTAACTTAAGAAACTTTGGAGACAAGTGGAATAAACATTTGCATTATAGGAGTCCTAGAAGATGAAGACAACAAAAAGAGAAAGAAAGGACCAGAAAAATTATTTGAAGAAATAGTGGCTAAAACTTCCCTTATCTGAGGAAGGAAACAGACACCCAGGTCCACGAAGCCCAAGAGAGTTCTAAATAAGATGAACCCAAAGGATCACATCAAGACACACTATAATTAAAATGGTAAAAGTTAAGGATAAAGAGAAAACCCTAAAAGCAGCAAGAGGAAAACAACTTGTTATGTACACGGGAATCCCCAAGAGGCAATGAGATTTTTCAGCAGCAACTTTAAAGGCCAGAAGGGAGTGGCATGACTATTCAAAGTGCTGAAAGAAAAAAACTTCCAACTAAGAATTCTCTACCCAGCAATGTTTTCATTCAGAATTGAAGGAGAGATTGAGAGTTTCCCAGATAAGCAAAAGTTAAAGGAATTTGTTATCACTAAACCAGCCCTACAAGAAATGTTAAAGGGATTTCTTTAAGCTGAAAAGAAATGGCACTACTGAATAATAAGAAAACATACAAAAGTAAAAATCTCACTGAAGATGGTATAACAAAAGTAGTGGATCACTTATAAAGCTAGCATGAAGGTTAAAAGATAAAAGTAAAATTAATCAGAAGAAAGGACACACACAGACTGAGAGCGAAGTTACAAAAAAAGATATTCCATGCAAATGGAAATAAAAAGAAATCTGGGCTTCCCTGGTGGTGCAGTGGTTGGGAGTCTGCCTGCCGATGCAGGGGGCACGGGTTCGTGCCCCGGTCTGGGAGGATCCTGCGTGCCACGGAGCGGCTGGGCCCGTGAGCCATGGCCGCTGAGCCTGCATGTCTGGAGCCTGTGCTCCGCAACGGGAGAGGCCACAACGGTGAGAGGCCCGCGTACCGCAAAAAAAAAAAAAAAAAAAAAAAAAAAGCTGGAGTAGCTATATTCATATCAGACAAAAGAGACTTTAAAACAAAGATTGTAATAAAGGACAAAGAAGAGCATTACACAATGATAAAGGAGTCAATCCAGCAAGAAGATGTAACATTTATAAATGTATATGCACCCAACAGAGGAGCACCAAAATATATAAAGCAAACATTGACGGACTTAAAGGGAGAAATTGAAAGCAATACTATAAAGGTAAGGGACATTAACACCCCACTTGCATCAATGGATAGATCATCCAGACCAAAAGCAGTAAGGAAGCAGCAGATTTAAATAACATGTTAGACCACATGGACTTGCCAGATATATGCAGAACATTCCATCCAAAAGCAGCAGAATACACGTTCTTCTCAAGTGCACAAGTAACATACTCCAGGGTAGATGACATGATAGTTTACAAAACAAGTCTGAATAAATTAAAAAAAAATGAAATCATATCAAGCATCTTCTCCAACCACACTGGTATGAAACTATAAATCAATCACAAGGGAAAAAAATGGCAAACCCCACAAAAATGTGGAGATTAAACAACGTGCTACTGCACACCCAATAGGTCTGTGGAGAAACCAAATACCTAGTGACAAATGAAAACAGAAATACAACATACCAAAAATCTACAAGACACAGCAAAAGCAGCTCCAAGAGGGAAGTTCATAGCAATTAGGTCTACCTCAAGAAACAAGAAAAATCTCAAATAAACCAACTTTACACCTAAAGGAACCAGAAAAAGAAGAATAAACAAAACCCAAAATTAGTACCAGAGAGGAAATAATAAAGACCAGAGCAGAAATAAGTGAAATAGAGACCCTCCCCCCCCAAAAAAAATAGAAATGGCCAACAAAACTAAGAACTGCCTCTTTGAAAAGATAAGCAAAATCAACAAAACTTTAGCTAGACTCACCAAAGAATAAAAAGAAGACTCAAATAAATAAAATCAGAAATGAAAGAGGGAATGTTAACAACTGATAACAAAGAAATACAAAGGATCATAAGAGACTATTAACAATTATATGCCAACAAAGTGGACAACCTAGGAGAAATGGATAAATTTCTGGAACCACACAATCTTAGCAACTGAATCATGAAGAAATAGAAAATGTGAATAGACTCATTACTAGCAAGGGAATTGAAACAGTAATAAAAAAAACTCTCCCAACTAACAAAAGCCCAGGAGTAGACAACTTCACTGGTGAATTCTACCAAACATTGAAAGAAAAATGTTTTGAAGAATTCTCAAACTCTTCCAAAAAACCGAAGAGGAGAGAAAACTTCCGAACACATTTTATGAAGCCAGTACTTCCCCGACACCAAAACCATACAAGCACACCACAAGAAAAGAAAATTGCAGGTCAGTATTTCTGTTGAACATAGATGTAAAAATCATCAACAAAATATTAGCAAACAATACATTAAAAGGGTCATACATCACGATCAAGTGGATTTATTCCAGCAGTGTAAGGATGGCCTAGCAACCACAAATTAATCAACGTGGTACATACATTAACAGAATGAAGGATAAAACCATATAATCCACCTCAATAGATGCAGAAAAAACATTTGACAAAATTTAACACCCATTTATGATAAAAACTCTCAACAAAGTGGGTAGAGAGTGTATTTCAACATAATAAAGGCCATATATGACAAACCCATAACTAACATCATACTCAATGGTGAGAAGCTGAAAGCTTTTCCTCTAAGATTAGGAACAAGACAAGGATGCCCACTCTCATCGCTTTCATTCAACATAGTATTGGAAGTCCTAGAACAAGTAATTCTAAAAGTTGTATGGAACCACAAAAGATCCCAAATGTCCAAAAAACAATCTAGAGAAAGAAGAACAAAGCTGGAGGTATCACGCGCTCTGATTTCAAACTATACTACAAAGCTACAGTAATCAAAACAGTATGGTACTGGCACACAAGCAGACAGATAAATCAATGACCATAATAGAGAGTTCAGTACTAAACCCACACATATATGGAAAATTATTTTATAACAAGGGAGCAAAGAACATACAATGGAGAAAGGACAGACTCTTCAATAAATGGTGCTGGGAAAACTGAACAGCCACATGAAAAAGACCACTAGACCACTATCTTAAGCACGAAAATTAACTCCAAAAGAATTAAAGACTTGAATGTAAGAGATGAACCATAAAATTCCTAGAAGAAAACATAGGCAGTATCCTCACTAGCCTTAGGCTTAGCAATATTTCTGTGGATCTGACTCCAAAGGCAAGGGAAACTAAATCAACAAGTGGGACTGCATCAAACTAAAAAGCTTCTGCACAGCAAAGGAAACCACCATCAAAATGAAAAGGCAACCTACTGAATGAGAGAAGGTATTCTGCAAATCAGGTATCCAATAAGGTGTTAATATCCAAAATTATAAAGAACTTACACAACTCAACAACAAAACCCCCCAAACAGCCTGATTAAAAAATGGGCAGAGGATTTGAATAGACATTTTTCCAAAGAAAACATACAGATGGCCAACAAATATATGAAAAGATGGGGCTTCCCTGGTGGCGCAGTGGTTGAGAGTCCTCCTGCTGACGCAGGGGACACGGGTTCGTGCCCCGGTCCGGGAAGATCCCACATGCCGCGGGGCGGCTGGGCCCGTGAGCCATGGCCGCTGAGCCTGCGCGTCCGGAGCCTGTGCTCCGTAACGGAAGAGTCCACAGCAGTGAGAGGCCCGCGTACCACACACACACACACACACACACACAAAAAGATGTTCAACATCAGTAATTATTAAGAAAATGCAAATCAAAACCACAGAAAGGTATCACCTCACACCTGTTAGAATGCCAATTATCAAAAAGACAACCAATAAAAAGTGTGGGCAAAGATGTGGAGAAAAGGGAACCTTCCTGCACTGTTGGTGGGAACGTAAATTGGTACAGCATTATTGGAAAACAGTATGGAGGTTCCTCAAAAAAATAACTACTATATAACCCAGCTATTCCACTTCTGGGTATTCACCAGAAGAACCTGAAAACACTAATTCAAAAAGATATCTGCACCCCTATGTGGACTGCAGCACTATTTACAACAGCCAAGATATGGAAGCAACCTAAGGGCCCATAAAATGGAATAATGGATAAAGGAGATGTGATATACACATAATAAAATGACAAAAAAATTCAATCTTGACATTTCTGACAACATGGATGAACCCTGAAGATATTACGCTAAATAAGTCAGACTGAGAAAGATAGATACCACATAATTTCATTCATATGTGGACTCTAAAAAACAACCAACAAACAAAAGAAAAAAAACTCATACATACAGAAATCATATTAGTGGTTACCAGAGGAGAAGGAAATTGGGAGATGGGTGCAAAGGGTGAAGGGTGTCAATTACAACAGTGATGGATGGTAACTAGGCTGGTGGTGTGATCACTCTGCAGTGAATACAAATGTCAAATTATAATGCTGTACACCTGAAACATATAATAAAAAAAATCTGGTGAATTCACCTTTAAAATTTTTCAATTTGCTTTTCAATTATAGTTTTCAAACATATTCAAAAGCAGAGAGAATAAATCTCATCTATCATTCAGCTTTGACAATTGTCAGTACATGACCAATTCTATTTCATCATATTCCCATGTATTCACTCCCATCCCTGATTATTTTTTTTAATATTTATGTATGTATGTACGTATGTATGTATGTATGTCTGAGTTGGGTCTTTGTTGCTGCACACGGGCTTTCTCTAGTTGCAGCGAGTGGGGGCTACTCTTTGCTGCGGTGCACGGGCTTCTAATTGCGATGGCTTCTCTTGTTGCGGAGCACGGGGAGTTGTTGCACGTGGGCTCAGTAGTTGTGGCTCATGGGTTCTAGAGCACAGACTCAGTAGTTGTTGTACACGGGCTTAGCTGCTCTGCAGCATGTGGGATCTTCCCGGACCAGGAACTGAACCCGTGTCCCTTGCATTGGCAGGTGGATTTTTTTTTTTTTGTGGTACGCGGGCCTCTCACTGTTGTGGCCTCTCCCGTTGCAGAGCACAGGCTCCGGATGCGCAGGCTCAGCGGCCATGGCTCACGGGCCCAGCCGCTCAACGACGTGTGGGACCTTCCTGGATCGAGGCACGAACCCGTGTCCCCTGCATCAGCAGGTGGACTCTCAACCACTGTGCCACCAGGGAAGCCCCAGCAGGCGGATTCTTAACCGCTGTGCCACCAGAGAAGCCCCTGATTATTTTTAAGTCCCAGATTTAACATTATTTCATTTGAAAAGATTTTAGTTTGCATTTCCAAAACTAAATCTTTTTAAACACAACCACAGTACTGTTGTCACATTAAAAATTAATAATTTCTTAAGATCAACTATTCAGATGGTGTTCATTTTTTTCCTGATGTTGCAAAACAGTCTGAATTGGTAAACAAAATCCATACATCATGAATGGGCAATATGTATCTTTAGTGCCCCTTCCATCTCTTTGTCTTGTAATTTTCTGTTGAATAAACAGAGTTGGTTTGCAGTTTCAATGGCCTGAATTTAGCTGATTGCATTCTCATGGTGTTTAACACGTTCATCTGTCTCTTGTATTGCCTTTAAATTCATAGTTAGGTCTAGAGTCTTGATCAGATTCAGGTTCGCATATCAGCAATATGATTCAGAGATGGTGCTGTGTACTTCCCTCAGAAGGTACATAATGTCTGATTCTCTTTTTGTGATGTTAGCAGCCACCAACAATCATGTCTAGATCCATCAGTGTGTATAAGGGTTGTAAAATGGTGGTATTCCAATGATATCATTCCTCCTTTGTTAGAAGGAATGCTTATAAAGAACAACTTTCCCTTATCACCTAATTATCTCGATATATATTGTACAGGAAAAACAAGTGCTCATTTCCCGTATTTACCAATTTTCAGAATAATGAACTAGTTCCCTAGAATCCTCTAAAAGTGATCAGTAAGTTTTTTTTTTAAATCACTTTATGAATTTAGAGACTTAAACATAGCAAATGCTTTGATACAACATAATAATCATCCTACTGCTGTTCAAACTGTCCCATCTTTGGTCAGTGGGTTGGCTACTGAGTCCTTTTGTCATAATCTATCTATCCATCCATCTATCTATTTATTTATAGCTTTCTTGCGTTTTGATAGGTCAAGATATTCTAGGCTCACACTGTGTATTTCCTGCCCAAGACCGGGAATCAGACATTTTCCCAAAGAGCACTAAATTCTTTTAGTGGGAAATGGTATTTGGAGACCACAATTTGCGCACCAGCATGGCTCACTGCTACTGGGTCCTTCATGTTACAAGGCTAAATAACATGTATTTTTTATAATTAAAATATCTTATCAGTTTCTACTGATGCTTTGAATTCAAAATCAGGAGTACAAGGTAAATCAACCTTAATCTTACATTTTTACCACCTAACAACCACACCTGTTCTTAATGATATGTACATAATTACTATTTTGAAGTATCCCACAATATACACACAACTGTTTCAGTAACACTACAACCAACTTTGGGATTAATAAAAACAGCTGACTTGAGGGGGGCAGTTATTTCTTGTCCTTAGGATATATTTTGGTAAGCATGTACAGTCAACTTCTTGTGTTTTAAGGTCACTTGAGAAAGTTCCTCTCTGACAGGCTATACCACCACTACATACAGTTAATTTCATTTTACTTACTATTTTTACTGATTTGTCTGCATAAAATATTAATGTTGTTCTAACGTTAAACTGATATTGTTAGTAACCTCTCCTCTTTTCCCCAACTTCTTATTTGAAGTACTTACTCCTAATTAATACCAATGTGACAACAGGAAGTTGATTCAACTTCTCACATATACTTTCCTTTCTCCCTCCATTCTTTGAAATTGTGGCTGATCTACTTTGCATTCTATACTGTTTCCCTAATAACGATCATTTAATCTTGGTTGTTTTGGTTAAAATAAATGTAATACTCACCACAGTCCTTATGTCAAAATCTCTCTTGTTGGTTACCTAAAACTTGTTCTCTTACAGGGACTGTTCCTGGAAACAATATTCCCTGAGTGATGAAATCAGTATTCTGTGGTCTTTTGATCAATACCTGAAAGTCAGCTGGCTGGATATAAAACCCACAGCTTGCCATTTTCTTTTGAGTATTTTTAGAATGTTACTCTCTTACCTTCTGGCATAAAGTGTTGGTGATGACAATGTTATTTTATATCTCTCGTGAATCAATGATTTTACTAGATAATCTCTCAGCGTTGGCATTCCTGAACCGATTTTCCAAGATAGGCAGTGCACCTTTTCAATGTTTTTTTTTTTTTTTTTGCAGTACGCGGGCCTCTCAATGCTGTGGCCTCTCCCGCGGACTCAGTAGTCGTGGCTTGCAGGCTCTAGAATGCAGGCGCACAGGCTTAGTTGCTCTGAAGCATGTGGGATCTCCCCGGATCAGGGATCGAACCTGTGTCCCCTGCATTGGCAGCTGGATTCTTAACCACTGTGCCACCAGGGAAGTCCCTTGTACTTCTCTTTAAGACATTTTCTATTACTTATTTGCTTTGTGTTTTTTCTAGTTTAGTCTACATTCTGATATGATTTTCTTTTCCTTCCTGAGTGCTATCATCTCTTTTCAAATCTTCCTTTTTCTGTAATCAATCTTATTTCTGAGTTTTTCTATTTTATTTTGTTCTTCATAGTGTCTATCATTTTCTAAATTTTTTAGTTTACTTTGAAATATTACTGTTTTGTAAGCCTGTTTTTTTCGTGGATTCCATTGCCTCTAGGGATATTATTTGGCTCCTAATTCTTTTTTCTCATAATAATTTGGAAGGAGTTCGACTGTAATCCTTTCTTTCACTAATGTTTTAAGTGAAGTAAAATTTCCTGTACTTCAGGAGAAGGCAGGGATCACAACTGCTTTCCGAGCTTCATGGCTCTGGAACTCTGACTTGTGTCATTCTCCCAGAGTGACAGACAACATGGCTTCATGACTTGCTCTCTACTTTTTTTTTTTTTTGCGATACGCGGGCCTCTCACTGCTGTGGCCTCTCCCGCTGCGGAGCACAGGCTCCGGACGCTCAGGCTCAGCGGCCATGGCTCACAGGCCCAGCCGCTCCGCGGCGTGTGGAATCTTCCCAGACCAGGGCACAAACCCGTGTCCCCTGCGTCGGCAGGCAGACTCTCACCCACTGTGCCACCAGGAAAGCCCGCTCTCTACTTTTATCTGCATCTTTTCTTTCCTTTGACCCACTGTCTGCCTTGCTCAAATCAGGCTCTCTTCCCAGCAGATTCTCCTGTCTGGGGGTCCTGGAAGAGAGCTTGTATGGCTAAGAAGGCTTCAGTACCATGAAACACCGGCCTGTCACAGACCTCTCGCATTCAACTACAAAGAGCACCCTGCATCTCAGTTTTGGTTACTGTTCTCAAATTGGCCCACATGTTCCAGAGAAATGCTGTTGCCAATTCCTATTTTCAGACCTGTGAGGACCTCAGGCAGCTTTCCCTCTCCATCCTCCCCCACAAGTGTGACACCACAGGGTCTGGCTTGTGGAGCACCCCACCTGCTTGTGTTGCCTACTTTCGTTGTAGATGTTGACCATGCAGTCTGCAGATTTGCATCCATGTTGATGTGTTTATGGTAGGATTCTAGCAGACTATACAACTATGCCTTGCCATTTCCCAGAATCCTAATTCATGCTTTCTGGTAATTTACACATTTTTAGCTTTCCATACAATTCTAAGCTTATGAAATACATTTTATTTCTACCTGCTTGTGTGCCTCAAGGTTTTTTTTTTAACAGTTTGAATTCTTTCTAGATACCACCAAAGTTTATGTACTTCATACTTTTATCTCTCCTGTTTTTTTACATTTTTTTGCCACACCATGCAGCATGTGGGATCTTAGTTCCTTGACCAGGTATTGAACCCATGCCCCCTGCAGTGGAGGTGCAGAGTCTAAACCACTGGACCGCCAGGGAAGTTCCTCTTTCCTGCTTAAAACCTTAAAATTAACTAGATAAATCAACTAGATCTTATGAATATTTCAGAATATGTCAGAAAAATCAAAACTGATAAGAATCCAACCAAAAAGAAACATATTTAAAGTCATATTCAATAATGAGAAAATTTACTCAGCTAAAAACTACCTTATATCAACAAGAGAGCATTCCAAAGATAATCTTCCCATGGTCTTTAGGTTTTCTTGAAGTTCTCTTAAACAGTTAATATTCACTACTAGTTCAACACCCACGTCATACAGCAAGACCTATGAAAACAATAACTTTAAGTCTATGGAAAGACAGTGCTTAAAACATTTTTTTTTTTGCAAACTGAAAAGCATAATAAAAATTGGATGAAAATACAAAATGCATTCACTTTCATGATTATATTTTTAACGCTGCATTTACCTCCACCAATGTGTCTGTAACCATTCTGATGATCTGGCCCCTTTGCCACTGATTTTCATCTGGGATCTTAACAGCACAGTGCATATCATTCTTCCATTTAACAGGTTCCCATTTTGAGTTTTCATAAGCAGCAACCATCTTTTCTCCTAAACTATGTAAAAAAAAAAAAAAAAATTTGACTCTCGAAACCTTTTCTTGTAACGTACAATTCCCTGACTCCCTGTCTTCTATTGTCCTCCCTCCCTGCTTCTATTCCAAACAAACCGGCTACCTTGTTCTTCCTTGGACACCCAAGCACATTTCCATTGCAGGGACTGGAACTAGTTCTTCCCTCTGCCTGACGTGAGCTTCTCCCAGGCATCTTCATGGCTCCCTCCCTCCCTGCCTTCAGAGTCCATTTCAAGTGTCACTGACTCTGTGAGGTCTTCCTCCCCCACTGCTTGATCTTTCTCATCTTCATCATCATCTGCTGCACTGAATACTTTGTTCACTGTCACTCCCTCTACTAGAATGTAAGCTCCATGACAGCACAAGTTGGTCCATGTTTTTACCACTGTATCCCCAACACCTATAATACTGGCTGTCAAATAATAGGCACTCAGTAAGCATTTGTGGAATTTATACACCCTAACACAGTGAAAATAACCAGTAAAAATACTATTTGTATACTTTTAACTGTTTTCTTTTTTTTTTTCTTTATGCGGTACGTGGGCCTCTCATTGTTGTGGCCTCTCTCATTGCGGAGCACAGGCTCTGGATGCGCAGGCTCAGCGGCCATGGCTCACGGGCCCAGCTGCTCCGCAGTACGTGGGATCTTCCCAGACCGGGGCACGAACCCGTGTCCCCTGCATCGGCAGGCGGACTCTCAACCACTGCGCCACCAGGGAAGCCCTTAACTGTTTTTTTAGTGAATATTTAGCTGAAATAATTTTGTACTTTTAAAATTCTGCATTTATGACTTCTAGATCTTTGAAACGAAATACAGAAAAAAGAATAAAGCTACATGCACAATGTTTTCTTTGAATGTTATACCTATGAAGTAAGTTTTCTGTTAATAACCACTGAACATAAATCTTCTCAGGAGACACTACATTGCAGATGTACACAGGCAGTTCCTTATAATAAAGTGACTGCAGATCCTCATTAGGTAGAGATTTTGCAAATACAGGATTTAAGTTGTTTACTTCATTTGAAATAATTTCTTCTGGAGAAGAATCCCATACTTCAGTATGCTTTTTGGAATTATCTTTGAGGGTATATCTGAAAATAACAAAACCCATTAGCAAAAAGAGTAGTTTGCAAAATATTTATGTTTGTATTTGCTTAGATCTAGAGATGAATAATTTTTAGATATGATTCACTGCTTTGCAGTTTTGATACTAACAGAAATCTTAAGTCTTTTTTTTAAAGAGAGTTCTTAATGGTTAACAAAGGACAAAGAGGAACAAAAAATGTAAAAGCCAAATTTTCTATTTTAAAAAGTTTAAAATACCAAGTGTGCTCATAATTACACAATTTCCCAGTGATATTTTGTACTCACAAAGGAAGAGAATTATTCAGTGTTTTTTTTTTTTTTTTTGGTAACTTGAATATTTCTCCTTGACTAAAAAGTATCATCCATTTGAGAATATAAGTGGAAAACACCTGCTATTTTAAAATATCTTAATAAGCAAAATTATGAAGTGTTTAGAATGTTTAATGAATCAGATTAGTTCAGATTCTAATCACAAATAATTAGTGTCAAAATTTCTTTAAAGGAAAAAATTTAAGTTCTTTCACAATAAGCTTGAGATTTTGCTAACCAAGGAGACTAACAATTTTTCCTTCTAAGTCTAATGGACAGTTTTCAGTCCTTACCTAACATCAACTCTGAGCCTAAACTAGCTACTCTTTCCTTCTTGAAATGTTCTCTTTCTTTGGTTCCTGGTTTTTCTTTAGTTTCAGGTTCCCGATCTATTTTTTTTTTTTTTTTAACTTCTCTCTCCTGGTAAGTGATAATGCTCAGACTTACATCTTCACCTAGGAAGACTGGGAAGACTGGGATGATTGATGAAAGTGATGGACTCATTTATTATGTGTATGTTAACTCGCCATCTGAATCACCTAACCAGGTCTCTCTTCCATGCTCCAGATCCAGGTACTCATTTCTTTCATTCAACTAATATTTACTGGGTACATACTGTGAGCCAAGAATGCTAGATCCCGGAGATCCCAGAGATATGGCAGTGGACAAAATAAGCAGGGTTCCTCCTCCTAGCACAAGAGCTTATGCTATTGTGATACTGAGAGATCACATAATTACACAAAAAATAAATTATACAGAACAAGGGCATAGGCCAACGAAATCTAACCCAGTCTGTGAGTTGGAGAAGGTTTCTCTTGATTAAATGACATTTCAATTGAGATTTTAAAAGGACAAGCAGAAGTTAGGCATTCCAGAAACCAAAAGAAAACATGTAGTTTTGACATAGTAAAGCAGTAGGACATGGCATGAACCTTAAGGTAGACAGGGGCCAGAATATTTGGGAAACATTATGTTTTATTTTATAAAGGATGGTGTGCGTATATGATATAGTTGAGCCCAACAGACTAGACTGTGGGACTTCACATTTCTTTTCTTCTTATGCCTCAGGTGCTCAGGGCACACACTGATCAAGGGAAGCTCATGTTCTACTTTGAGGACAGGCAATAGATACTATGAAAACAGTGGGACTGGTTGCAGTCCTCAGGAATCGGCAATCCGGGTGTGGCTGGGCTGCCAGAGCAGCAGAGGTGGTTTATGAAAACTGGTACCTTGGGAGGGGCAAAGCAATGTGCTTTTATAAAATTTTCAAAAGTAAATATTGTAACTGCAATTAATTAAGATCACAGGCTCTTTCCACTCTCATTTTTCCTCTGTCCTATTTTTTTGTGTGTGTGTGTGTGGTACGCGGGCCTCTCACTGCTGCGGCCTCTCCCGTTGCGGAGCTCAGGCTCCGGACGTGCAGGCTCAGTGGCCATGGCTCACGGGCCCAACCGCGGACTCCCAGACCGGGGCACGAACCCGCGTCCCCTGCATCGGCAGGCGGACTCTCATCCACTGAACCACCAGGGAAGCCCTCCTCTGTCCTATTTTTTCTCATCTTGGGTGTTGGCCAAAGCATTCTGGGTTGGCTAAGGGGAAGCTGAGTTGGAGACACATCAGAAATGCTCCCACCACCTTAGTGCCACACATGAAAACATAAGGTTCAATACAAAGCTAATGCACCACTATGTGTAAAATGAGTAACTGAGCCACTGTACACCTGTTTTTCTGGCATAACAGTGCTTCTCTTTCATTCTTAAACATGTCCCAGTTTGGCTGAGAAATAGGGTTACCCTGTTAATAAACAAATTAAATCATAAATCAATACATTAATGTCAAATCAAATTGCATTAAAGATTCATTACAATAAAACTTGAAGTGTCCTGAATATTATGTATATACATAATATATGTATGATACATGAAAGAAATAATAGATTCTCCTAAAATTAACTCTGATTTTTAGAAATTTACATGACATTACCAATAATTGAGCTATGGCTCTAAAATAAAAAAAAAAACCTTAAAAAAAATTACCAATAAACAAATTTCGACCAGCCACACTAGAGAAAAGACTGGATTACTTTTCTAGTCTCTCCATAGGGATATCACAAAATCTGCCATTTCGTGTGGTGATCAGTATACAGCTAAAAAAGAAAGTATTTTACAGGTGAGTCTGAATTTTCTAACATTTGTGGTATTTGTCAACTTTTGAAAATCTGTAATTCATTGATTTCTTTTGCCAGCCTACATAAATATTACTTTTGTTTTTTTAATTCTATAGTTATAATTTTGTATTCTTTTTCTTAAAATGGGGTCTCCCAAATGGTACAAACTTCAGGCTGACCCAGGAGACCTGGAGTTGCCCTTGCCGAGCACAAGCCTGAGCACCAAGGGTGAGCAAACATGCTCGCTTCTCCGTTCACCCACCTTCCTTAACCGCTGCAGCACCTGCTCCTCACTTTCACCATGAGACCCCTGCGGTCCGATGGCCGAGGGCGTGGCCCACAGCTCCCGACCACTGCACAATGCTTTTCCTGCCTGGAGATTCTCCTTCTGCTTTAATAGCCACAGGACCTCACGCAATACACCCAGAGCGGGTGCTGCCTTCACTCTCCCCACAGACCTGTGCTCTTTTCTCAGGGAACAGTGTCACCAGTCACTGGTGGTCAGGTCAGTGATCCTGAGTCAACCTCAACTCCCGCCTCTTCCTCACCTACAATGAGCAGCAGGGTCTTGTGAAGATCACCTCCTTTATGTTTCACAATCTAGCCATTTTCCATCTCCAGGTGTTTTTCGAAAACTTGCCATCAGAAACAGCTTTCTAAAATGCAAATCTCAGTCCTCTGTTTAAAATTCTTCGATAGCTCCCCTTTCTTCAAGGAGTATAGTGCAAACACATTCGAGTGTTTAAAAAGTACTGTAATTTACTTCTCAGTGACTGCAGTTCCTCAATTATCTAGTCTCTGCGTTTCTCCTGCCATAACAGCCACTACTACCTTTTTTCTGTCTGTTAGCTGCGTGACTGTACTAACAATACATAAACACATATTTTTCCTGAATGCAGGCCTTCACTCCTGGTTGTGTTAAAGAATTCAGCTTAAGTGAGAGCTCCACTGGTGAGCCCTCCAGGATTCAGCTCCACTGTAAGCCCTACAGGATTACAGCACTGTAATTACCCTTTGCACAGCCCTTATCGCACTGAAAGGTCAGACTGACCATCTCCTTTCCTAATATAAACCAACCTTACTCATCACTGAGTACAGCATAACAAGTCAGCCTGTAAATATTTCTTGCTTATGTAACTGAACAATAAGAAGGACCATTAGCTAATGGGCTGTTTTTTTTTAAAAAAAAAGTTTATTGAGGTGTATCTTGCATGTCAAAAAGTTCACCCATTTCAGGTGTATGATAGTAACTTTACCAAATAGTATAACCATCAGCATCGATCAGTTTTAGAACATTTTCACACATACACCCCCATAAGACCCCCCACGTCCATTTACCCTTAATCCTTGTGCCCACTTCTAGCCCCAGGCAACCCCTAATCTACTTTCTGTATCTATTAGTTTGCCTTTTCTGGACATATCATACAATTAGTAATCTCGTGTTTCTGGCTTCTTTTACCTAGATTAAAATTTCTGAGGTTTAGGGACTTCCCTGGTGGTCCAGTGGTTAAGATTCTGTGCTCCCAATTCCGGGGGGCTGGGTTTGATCCCTAGTCAGGGAACTAGATGCCACGTGACACAACGAAGATCCCACGTGCTGCAACTAAGACCCGGCACAGCCAAATAAATAAAGAAAAAAATTTTTTTTTAATTTCTGAGGTTTATCTATGAAGTAGATGTGTCCGTTTGTTTCTTTTTATGGCCGAACAATATCCCACTGTAGGAATATACTGTGTTGTCTATTCACCAGTCACTGGATACTTACACTGTTTCCAATTTTTGGCTAGAATATGAATAATGCTGCTATGAACAACTGCTTGCAAGTTTGTGTATGGACACGTTTTCATTTCTCCTGGGTAGATACCTAGGAGAGGAATTGCTAGGTTTTATGGTACTTTTATGTTTAAATTTTGAGACATCCAAAAGCCATTTTCCAAAGAGCTACACACCATTCTACGTCCCTCAATAATGAGGGTTACTCCACGTCCTCACCAGCATCTGTAATTGTCTGTCTTATGTATAACAGCTGTTCTAGTGGGGGAGAAATGGTACCTCATTATGGCTTTAATCTGCATTTCCCTGATGATTAATGACATTGAGCATCTTTCATGTACCGATTAGCCAATTGTATATTTTCTCTGGTAAATGTTTGTTCATATATTTTATCCATTTTCTTTGGTTGGACTGTCTTCTTATTGAGTTTTAAGAGTTCTAGGAATTCCAAATACAAGTCCTTTATAGGAAACGTTCTGCAAGTATTTTCTCCCAGTCTGTTGTCTTTCACTTACTTAATAGTGTCTTTTGAAATGTACATGCTTTAAATACGATGAGGACAAACTTATCATTTCTTTTCTTTTATGGACTGTGCTTTTGGTGTCTTAGATATCTTTGCTCAATCCACCGTACTGAAGATCTCCTCCTTTTTTCTTCTGGAAGTTTACTTTTAGCTCTTAATTTTAAGAGTATAATTCATTTGAGCTAGCCTTTGTGTATAGTGTGAGGTAAGAATTATGCAAATGCAAATTAAAACAAATATGAGACACCACTACACATCTACCAGAGCCACCAGAATCTGGAACACTGACAGCACCAAATGCTGGCGAGGATGTGGAGCAACAGGAACCCTCACTCACTGCTGGTGGGAACGCAAACTGGAATAGCCACTGTAGAAGACAGTTTGGCAGTTTCTTATAAAACTAAACATACTCTTATCATAGGATCCAGCAACTGTGCTACTTGGTATTTACCCAACGGAGTTGAAAACTTATGTCCACACAAAAAACTGCACGCAATCTCTACAGCAGCTTTATTCATAATTGCCAAAACTTAGAAGCAACCAAGATGTCCTTCAGTAGGTGAATGGATAAATAAACTGTGGTGCAACTAGACAATGGAATATTATTCAGTGCTAAAAAGCAATGAGCTGTCAAGCCAAAAAAAGACACAGAGGAACCTTCAGTGCATATTACTAAGTGAAAGAAGCCAATCTGAGAAGGCTACAGACTGTATGATTCCAATGTGGAAAAGACAAAACTACGGAGACAGTAAAAAGATCAGTGCTTGCCAGCAGCTAGAGGGGAGGGAAGGATGAATAGGCTCTCACAGAATTTTAGGACAGTGAAAATACCTGTATGATACCATAATGGTGGATTCAAGTCATTATATATGTTAAAACCCACAGAATACACACTAATATAAACCACGGACTTTGATGATTATGACACGTCAATATAGTCTCACTGATACCAGCGAACACAACACCTTAGGGGGTGATAATGGTGGGGAGGCCGTGCCTGCGTGGAGCAGGAAGTATACGGGAACTCTGTGCCTTCCGCTCCACATTCTGAACCTAACACTGCTACAGAAAGCAAAGTCTATCTAACAAAATAAAAAGGGTGACAGACCTGAATGTGAAACATAAAACTATACAACTTTAGAAGAATACACAGGAGAAAACCTTTATGACCTGGGGTTAGGCAAAGACTTCTTACCTAAACACAAGTGCCTGCATTATAAAAGAAAAAAAATTGTCAAACTGAACTTCAAAACCAG
This sequence comes from Platanista minor, assembly GCA_004363435.1. NCBI lineage: Eukaryota > Metazoa > Chordata > Mammalia > Artiodactyla > Platanistidae > Platanista > Platanista minor. The sequence goes on along the minus strand of RJWK010017914.1, from coordinate 12,661 downwards.
AACCTTCTGTTATTTTTTTTTTAATAAATTTATTTATTTATTTATTTTGGGCTGCGTTGGGTCTCCATTGCTACATGTGGGCTTTCTCTGCGGCAAGCAGGGGCTACTCTTCGTTGCGGTTCGCACGCTTCTCATTGCGGTGGTTTCTCTTGTTGCGGAGCCGGGCTCTAGGTACGCAGGCTCAGTAGTTGTGGCTCACGGGCTCTAGAGCGCAGGCTCAGTAGTTGTGGCTCACGGCCTTCATTGCTCCACAGCATGGGGGATCTTCCCAGACTAGGGATCGAACCCATGTCCCCTGCATTGGCAGGAGGATTCTCAACCACTGCACCACCAGGGAAGTCCCCCCTTCTCCTCTTTGAAAGACACTTTAGGAAGTCAGATTGGAAGAAAATATTTGCAAAGCTCATGCCTAATGAAAGGCTTGTATCTGGAATGTATAAACAACTTTCATATTTCAATAACAATAAGCAACAATGTTTTAAAAGGGCAAAACAGGGCTTCCCTGGTGGTGCAGTGGTTGAGAGTCCGCCTGCCGATGCAGGCGACACGGGTTCGTGTCCTGGTCCGGGAAGATCCCACATGCCGCGGAGCGGCTGGGCCCGTGAGCCATGGCCGCTTAGCCTGTGCGTCTGGAGCCTGTGCTCCGCAACGGGAGAGGCCACAACAGTGAGAGGCCCGCGTACTGCAAAAATAAATAAATAAATAAAAGGGCAAAACATCTGAAAAGATACTTCACCAAAGAACAGATACAGAGAGCAAATAAGCACATGTTAAGATCCTTAATGTCATTAAGGAAATTAAAATGAAAACCACTATGAAATACCACAATACACCTATCAGAAGGGCTAATATAAACACAAAATGATAAATTCAAGTGCTGGCAAGAATGAAGACTAGAACTCTCATACATAAACATCTGGCAGGTTCTCATAAAGTTAGAAATAATCTTACCTTACAAGCAGCAATTTCACTCCTAGGTATTTACTCAAGAGAAAAGAAAACATACATATCTACACAAACACCTGTATGCAAATTCTATTCATAAAATCTCCCCAAACTGGAAATAGCCGAAACGTCCATCAACTGGTGAACATATAATATTGTGGTGTATCCATACAATGAAATGAGCAGAGCAATAAAAACTGCTGATATAGGCAACAACATGACTGAATCTCAAAAGCACTGTGCTAAATGGAAAAGCCAGACACAAAAAGGCAAAATATTATATGACTCCATTTATATGAAGTTGTGGAATAGTCAGCATTATGGAGACTGAAATTAGATCAGTAGCTGCCAAGGACCGGGTGTGGTGGAAGGAGACTGACTACATAAAGGCACAAGAGGGAACTCTGAGGGGTGATGGAAATAGTCTGCATCTTGACTGTGATGATGGTTGCATGACTATATGCATTTATCAAAACTCATAACTGTACCTAAAAAGGGTGAATTTCTTATTGTATATGTTATATATCTCAACAACCCTACTTTAAAAAAAAAAAAAAAGAAAACTCAGTCCAAGACATTTAAATGTTTCCTCTTTCTTTCCCTCCCTCGCTTAGGACCTATAGTGGAAAAAGGGCAGGCCCTCTCTTCTGCTACTAGTTCCGTTCCTCCCTTGTTAGGGTGGAGGTGGGGGGAGAGCCAGACCACATGCTGAGCATGTCACTACAGGCCTCTGCTGGGTGTCATGTCACTGCTTCTCTGGCTTACCCTGGCAGGCATCACATGTGGGTGTTATCAAATATTGGCTTTCTTAATGGCTGTGCGAGGGAGTTCTTCAGAAGACCCCTCAGGGGCCAACCCCACTGCACAAGTCACTATTGTGGAAGAACTGCTGTGTCTTGACTTCAAACCCTCCAACCCTCCCTAGCACCACTCTGCTCTTCTGATTCTGGGGTCGCCTCAACCACTGGCCTGGCCTGGGCACAATGGCTCAAGCCTGGGTCTCTTTGAAAGTATCTACTTGAACCCAGGAAAGATCCACATCTCTCCAGGTGAGACCGTGGGCTTCTCTGCTACGATGCTCATGCTCGACCCTGCCGTTTCTCTTCCTGATCTCTTCACAAAGGTTCAGGAGGCCACCTAAGCAGACATCCCACCTAGAGTAAGATGCCAGTCTCCTTTTCTTAGAAGCACCCTCCATCTCCAGGAGCCACTCTTGTTGTTGTAGAATCCCTTATAGATGAAAGAAAAAGCCACTCATTCCCACTCGACTAAAGACTCCTCTTTTTACTGACCCATTAACAGGGAAAAGCCCCCAAGTCTATAGCCTAAGCAGATAATCAATGGGGAATGATATACCAGTTTCCCTTCTTGTGAAGTGTTACATATGAACTAAAAATAATAGTTTACAGGTCCACTTACCCTACTTCATAAGATGCTAGGCCCTCTTTGACTAGCTGGTCATTAATACTGGTAGGAGTCATTCCAGGAGCACCAAGAAAATCGAAAAGCTCAACTAAGAGCACATTATCTTCCAGAATTTCTGTAAAACCATTAAGACTAGTTTGGGGAGAGAAATAAATATGTCCCAAAATATACTAAAAAGCAATTTTTAAAAACCTGAGAACTTAATTTCCTTCATTTTGCATCCATGAGGTTTCCTGCTCAGTAATGTCAGTCTCTCTCCAGGGGTAAAAGTAGCATTTTTCACACATAAAAGAACTGCCAATGTTAATAAAATTTTCATTTTAGGTTATCGTGTACTGTTCCATAATGAACCAAAAGCAGCTTAAAGCTTTTAGATCCAGAAAAGACATAGTGACATATACTTATTGAAGCAGCATTCTGTTGTGTTTTTAAACTGTCTTATTGGATTCTGCCAAATTCCAGAGGACAAAAGAAATGAATGAAAGTTAATTCAGGCCAGTGCTTATTTGCGAAGTTTTACAGCTTTTATAAGAATGGCACCAAAAAACAACAACAAAAAAAAAAACAGCACAGGGCTTCCCTGGTGGCGCAGTGGTTGAGAGTCCGCCTGCCGATGCAGGGGACACGGGTTCGTGCCCCGGTCCAGGAAGATCCCACATGCCGCGGGGCGGCTGGGCCCGTGAGCCATGGCCGCTGAGCCTGCGCTCCGCAGCAGGAGAGGCCACAACAGTGAGAGGCCCGCGTAACGCACAAAAAAAAAAAAAAAAAAAAAAACAGCACAAAGTTTAAAACAACAAAAACTCAACCCAGAGCATTAAGTGGAATTTTTCCCTGTCCTTCTGTTTTTAGGACAAACCATTAGGTCTATTTCTTAATCTAAACTGGGAGTTAGCTGAGGGGAAAGTTACACCTCGTGTGCCTACTTATTTATAGTACACAGCATAGAGAACCTGCTCAACATGCATTTGAATAAACAACAGAAGAATTTCTTTAGGAAACACACAGTTCTATGCACTGAGATCGGTTTATGCCTATACTTCTATACAATAGTAGCTGGCAGGTGCTAAGAGAATGATGATTCCAAACAAAAAGATAAGTCATTACCAGCAGTAACATCCTATATTACCTAGTTATAAGAATACATGTTAGAAAGCTTTTTTTCAAGAGCTTAAAAATATTCCTGACTACTTTTTTAACAGACCAGATAAATTATCTAGAAAGAAAAAGCTAAGCAACTCTGAGCCTCAGTAAACTCTAATCTCCTCACTTTCCATCTCTTGTGTTCCCTTTAGTGCTTTGATCTCATACTGCCCATGCACAAGTTCTTTATTCCACAGGGCCAGCTTCCCATGGTGCTGTACCTTCACCATCTTCCTTGCTCTGCTCCTAATTAAAATTTAAATGTCTCTTGCTTTGTAAGGTAACAACGTATGCTAATCTCATCACTGTGCAGGTTAATGGGGAAAGATGTTTTAGGTCGGTGGGGCCTTCTGGCATTCCTTAAATCAAATTATCTAGGGTAAGATACACTACAACTTGTGTTTAGATATTATTGGTGTAACAAGTAATTGAAAATGAAAAAGGGGGAGTCAAGAGAAAAACCCTGGAGTCTTGTCTTCATGGGTTAACCTAGGGAGGAGACGTTAAAGGGAGAGCTAAAAACCAACAGAAAGAATAAAATACCAAATGGAAAGCTGAGAAGCAGAATTAAAGCACGTTAAAGTCAGCTCAAAATCAGTGGAGATTACTCGACTAAGAGGCCCCTAATTTACTGTTTATATCAGAGAATACAGACATAAAAATTCTATAGACTAAGGGTACAATTTCTATCATCATATTCCTCTTCAACAGAACTACTACGTCAGAACAATGTCTTATGTTAAAGTGAATAAATTAACACAAATATGCAATCATTTCTAGGTTATGTGGCCTCAAGCAATTGATTTTTAAGCTTCATTTCCCTCGTAAAACAGGCTAATAATCTCATGATATTTTGGGTCTACTAGATGGGAGTATGATGAAAATGAAAAAAAATGGGTACAGTAAAAAGTACCTTTTGAAGTCCCTTAAGTCAACCCTAAGTAAACATGCTCGTGTGAATCCTGCACTAGTACTTGTTAAGACCAACACAGCCACGTTGGTCACAGCTTTGGAAAAGATCAAAATCCAGGTAATAACAGCTTTCAAATCCCTCATCCAAATCCCTTGGGGCCAGACATGTTTCAGAATTCTTCAAATTGAGAAAAGCTATATAGAACATATATTGCTTATTTTGTAATACCCACAGCGATTCTGAGGCAGCAGCTCAGAAGCGAACATGACTATCCTGAAGTGGAATATATCTCACTGTAAAGGAGATCAATACAACATATAGCATTGTATCTTCATGTAAATTCAGATCAGATTTTGCCATTAAACTTGCTGGGTTACCAAACTGTGGGCTAGCGCTCAGCCTGTGTATCTCAGACCCAAACTGTTCCAAAAAAGAAGCAACTTTTTTTCAAAATATGCCGAGAGCCTATACTTAAATTCCCTCAAGTAGAATGAAACAAAAATAAAAAAAACTATTTACCAGTTATGTCCCATCTCCCCTCACTTTCCTGCAAATTATACCTTAGCATCCATCACTCCAAGATGAGGGACAGAGACCCAGGACAAAAGCAAAGAGAAACAAGAGAAGCTAACTCCTGGCTTTAGGGCTTTCAAAGGGCCATGCTGAGGGTGACTTGATCTTCAATGGAAATTTTTGCCTCATGTACTGATTTTAGGCTCTAGAGCCTGCAGAAGATATTATTCCACTGTCCCCAGTTCTCAAGAAATGTTCTCTCTCACTACTCATACTGATGACATATTGAATTTATTATAAGATCTGAGAAATGTTATATCATAATGTTAGTCTTATTTAAAATTATGATCATATAGGAACAAATAAAAATGGAAATAGCTTACTAATAACTGAACATGTCATAAACTTATCTTGAGTCTTTTCTTGAAATTTTTCTTTAGCTTTTTTTGACCACTGCAGTGTCCCTTTACATGGTTCAATATAGGCCAGCTTACATTTAATTGCCTGTGTCAAACAAAATTGCACCATTAAGAAAGTAAACTTAATTTACAGTTATTTTAGAATTAAAATAAAGTGTTAAATGTGTACAAAACTTTGAATTTAATACATATTTAGAAAACAAATAAATGTCCAAAGATGTCTCTAACAGTACATTTATAAAAATGCAAACAGTTGGAATCAACAGAGTATGGGATTAAGAGGTACAAACTATTATGTATAAAATAAGCTACAAGGATATATTATACAGCACAGGGAATATAGTCAATATTTTACAATAACTATAAATGGAGTATAACTTTAAAAAATCATGAATCACTATATTGTACACTTGCAACGTATATACTGTACATCAATTAAAAAAATAAAATCCCCAATAACCTATTAAAAAAAATCCAAACCAAAAATGAAACAAACAACAAAAAAACAGAGTATTTTGTTGAATGAATTATTGTATACTCAGATACTGGAATAATAAGCATCCACTGAAAGAATTATGATACACTGTTAAATGAAAAATCATGTTATAGAACTATATATAGTCTAATCCCATAATTCTTAAAAACACAGAAGATGTACCTTAGAAGTATATATATCAAAAATATTGAATAATTCTGAGTGATTCCCCCCTCATTTTACTCATCTGTATTTTCAAATTTTTCCTGTATCATTTTACCCATTTTTAAATGCAAAATACTGCTTAATAACAATTCAAATACTAGGAGTATATGAACTAGGAAATAAACCTCCTTAAACTTATCTCTGGGGAGTAGGATTCCAAGAGAAGTTTTTTATTGATACTTATTCTTCCAGACTTCTTTCTCTGGCACACATTATATATACTTAAACATAAATGGGATCACAGTAAAATCATTTCTGTAATCAGTTTTTTTTCACATAATATGTCATATTCTTACTACCTTATACAGATATTTCAAAATAACACTAAAAGCTGCAGACCAGTAAGTACTTATAAAGACAAAAATATATACACGTTTATAATTAATGCTTATTTGCTAAGATACATATTATTTTTTAAACAGTAACTATAGAGACTCTTTTCTATAGCCCAGGAATCAGAAATTTACAGAAAAAGTGAAGTTAAAAGAACATTTCTATGGTGAAAATAACTTCTAAAACTACTTTCATATTTGTGCTAATATTCTAGCCCTATGATTTATAATAGATTACCTTCTCTGCAGGATTCAGAAACTCATCCTTTATTTTTCGCATTTCTTTAAGTGTTATTTTTGCTGTATTGCCAAAATCCACATATTTAACTTCAACTTCACGATGTCCAGGCAATCCTTCAAAAATTATGAAATTGGAAATCATAAACTTGGAAAAAAAGAATTATCTAGCAAAATTTAGACTGATCTACAATCAACTAGATTCGAACACTTTTATGTTCAACATACAAACTTAATATTTTTTTAATGTAAAAAATATTTCTAATATGTGAACTTCACAAAATCAACCATAATGCATAGCTGTTCAGACTCGGTGAATGAGAAACTTACAATTTAAAGAAATCTAAAGGACAAACAAAATCAGGATAACAAAATAGCCATCAAATGCTAGGTGTTATGGCCTAAAAGTTAAGAATTAGGTTTGGAGTTAGACACTTAAATGACATGTGACTCTAAGAAAGCTAATTAATATCTCTAAGATACTACCCTGAGCAAGTTACTTTTTCTCTGTAGGCCTCATTATTTCACCTGTAAAGTGGGTGTACCAATAGAATCAAATCTTATTAAGACTCTTTTTGAGGACTCCCCTATTTAAAATACTCTGCAAAGTACCAAGCACAAAATAAGCACTTAATGTTTATTGGTCAACACAGGTAATCAAACAAGGCAAAAGACTTAATGATCAAGACACAGGTTCGTTCGTATAATAATATCTAATTGCGAAATTTAAAAAAATTATCTGGGGATATTGTGAAAAATGAGCAGAAACAGACCTCTATGTGAAACTAGTTTTCATATTTTAAAAGATACCAAAGAAACCTCTGGAAGGTTTGAACACATCGAAGTTTGAATAAAGATCATAAACTGACCTTTTTGTAAATACTCAGAATATGACTGACTTTAGTCCCCTAAGCACACGTATGTACAATGCTACAAAACTTGTTGCCATTACTTTCAAATTTAAAAACTAATACAGTACATATAATTTCAAAATGGAAAAAGTTTGGGCATTCTCTGCCCCTTGGTAGAAGTGAAAGCAGATGGAACAACACTGGACCGCTCGAGATGGCACTCAAGCAGCTCAGGTACCTGAGAAGACGTGTGTACCCTAAGAGTAACGTAAAGAGGTGAGGGGGACCTTGCCCTGTTTCCGCTGGAATCCTCATGCAAGAAAGATAATCTCAAGCGTAACGACACCATTAGATTCTTACCATTCCTCAAGTCTCTGAATGCAGATGCGGTTTTAAACAAAAACAAACAAATGGATATGGGATGGGATTTAAAGAACAGTTTTCCCCAAATTATCAATCATGTGTGAGTAGAATCGGTCTCAAAATTTCCCTTCCATTTATTCTAAGGAAAATGCTCCACCAAAATATGGGAGTAAACGGAAAAGGTAAATGGGATCCAGAAAACAAGCAATCCAATTTAGGAAAACAAGTGAAATAAACTCCCAGAATAACAAGCCTAGGGGACAAGCAGTCTAATTGGAGCAGATAATCGGATGTTTTCTCTGTTACAGGAAAAAAAAAAAAAAAAAAAAAATCAAACCAGCATTATCTGAAAAGTCTAATCATGTGGAAAATTGTTTTAAATTATTAGGAAAATGTAGCCATAGACTACCGGGTTGGTCAAAAAGTTCTTTCGGTTTTTAAAGTAAAAATAAGAGACACATTTTTCATTTTCACCAAGCACTTCATTGAACAACATATTCACCCTTTTTGTTCCACTACCTTCTGCCATTTTTCAGGCAACTTCATAATTTGATCTTCCCAAAACTTTTTATCTTTTTGAGCAAAGAACTGTTCCAGGTGCCTTTTACAGTCTTCCAGGAGATGGAAATTTCTTCCATTAAGAGAATTTTGTGAAGACCGAAATAAATGGAAATCCGAAGGTGCAATGTCTGGTGAATACAACGGATGAATCAGAACTTCCCAGCCAAGCTGTAAGAGTTTTTGCCTGGTCATCAAAGAAACATGCGGTCTTGTGTTATCCTGATGGAAGAGTATGTGTTTTCTGTTGACTAATTCTGGATGCTTTTCGTCGAGTGCTGCTTTCAGTTGGTCTAATTGAGAGAAGTACTTGTTGGAATTAATCGTTTAGTTTTCCGCAAGGAGCTCATGATAGAGGACTCCCTTCCAATCCCACTATATATGCAACGTCACCTTCTTTGGATGAAGACTGGCCTTTGGTGTGGTTGGTGGTGGTTCATTTCGCTTGCCCCACGATCTCTTCCGTTCCACATTACTGTACAGTATCCACTTTTCATCCTCCATCACAATTTGTTTTAAAAACAGAATGTTTTTGTTACGTTTCAGTGGAGAATTACATGCGGAAATACAGTCAAGAAGGTTTTTTTCGTTTAACTTATGTGGAACCCAAACACCAAAGCGATGAACATAACTAGGCTGGTGCAAATGATTTTCAACCCTTGATTTGGACGTTTTGAATATGTTAGCTACTCAAAAGCATCTCCAGCATGGTAAATGTTGACTGTTCTCAATTAATGTCTCTATTTGATCGCTATCAACTTCAACTGGTCTACCTGACAGTGGAGCATCATCCAGTGAGAAATCTCCAGCATGAAACTTCACAAACCACTTTTGACACGTCCTATCAGTCACTGCACCCTCTCCATACACTGCACAAATCTTTTATTGCGCTTCAGTTGCGTTTTTACCTTTCTTGAAATAATAAAGCATAATATGCCAAAAATGTTGTTTTCTCTTCCATCTTCAAAATTAAAATGGCTACACAAATTTCACCAATTTTGATGTTTTGCTTTTTAAATGCATGCTGATATGACAGCTGTCACAATACAATCTAACAAAATTGTTTCGAATGAAGTTAAAGACAACTAAGTGCTATGAGAGCCATCTTACGGGAAAAACAAATGAAACTTTTGGCCAACCCAATAAAAGAAAATAAAGTGAAAAATTGATGCAATTGGGCTTCCCTGGTGGCGCCGTGGTAGACAGTCAGCCTGCCGATGCAGGGGATACGGGTTCGTGCCCCGTTCTGGGAAGATCCCACATGCCGTGGAACGGCTGGGCCCGTGAGCCATGGCCGCTGAGCCTGCGCATCCGGAGCCTGTGCTCCGCGGCAGGAGAGGCCACGGCAGTGAGAGGCCCGTGTACCGCAAAAAAAGAAAAGAAAAAAAGATTGATGCAATTATTAACTCAAAATTAAAGTATACTTTATGGAGTAGCACTGAAAATACTTGCATAGAATAAGAATATAACTAAAAATTGTGATATATCAATAACTATGTGGGGGGAGAGAGGGGACAAAAGAGCTACAAGAGATCTAAAATTCATCTAAAATAGTAATACCTAAGACTGAAGTACCTACAAAGTATTACATATTATTTAGAAGAAACAACACAAATAAATGACAAAAAGTATTTGCCTTTTTGGACGAGAGTGGAGTATGTGTCATTTACCACTATTTAACTTTTTAAATAAGGCAAATGTTAGAAAACCAAAAAAAATGGTGAAGTCCTAGTCAAATCGAATGAAATCTAAGGAGCCAGAGGTTCATCCATCAACACTATTGCTAGCTTTCTAAAGATCAAAACTGTAAGATCAAATAATATCACTTCCATAATTTAATTTGTACTGACTCAAATGTTATCAATTTTTAAGCATAGCACTTCCTTGAGGAAATAGTGTGCAATTTCCTACCAATAACTTTTGCTCGGTACCAAACTCCATCTTCAAATTTAGCTACACAGGCTTGATCTTGAACTGGACAGAGGACTTCCAGATTTTCTGCATCTTCATTTTTATAGAATTCCTCAATTGCCTTTAATAGAAATAAAAAATCCAGGTTCTCTATCTAAGAAACAGAGTTAAAGCAGGGATTAACGCACTGTAGTTTCATAGAAACTTAAAATTTAAGTGTTGCCTGTTTATAGGTACTGCTCATAAAATTATGAAATATTATAATTGAATTAGATATAAACTGTCATGTAATTTATATCTGAAATATCTTGTTACAGAAGTAGTATATAAAATTAGCATATATAAACATAACAAAATTTTTTTTAAATCACATTTTTCCAGATATCTAAAATGTATACGTTTCTAGGTATTTTTCTTTTTTTTTTTTTGGCTGCGCTGTGCAGCTTGCAGGATCTTAGTTCCCCGATCAGGGACTGAACCCAGGCCCACAGCAGTGAAAGCGCTGAGTCCTAATCACTGGACCACCAGGGAACTCCCGCTCCTAGATCTTCTTCTAAGCACACTTTCCATACTTTTTCATGTACCAAAAATGAGACCATACCATACATAATTCGATAATTTGCATTTTTCTATCAATTCTCACTTTTTCTGCTTCAGTAAGTGTTCCTACTAGTACTTCTAGACCATATTAGATTTCGCTAACTGATCAAACCCAGTATCCAATCTAAGACTACATATTATATTTGGTTATCTCAGTAAGTCTTATAATTTAGTGTAGTTTTCTTTGTAAAATGACCTTGTCTTGTTAAAGACAGTGTGCTATTTTTCTGCAGAATGCCCCATCTTCTGGATTTATGTGGTTATGTTTTCATCCTGTTATTTATCTTGTTCCTCCACTGAGTAGGGCCTATCCCTGGAATTTCTCCCAAACTGAGAGTTATATCTACAAGTTTGATGGATTCAAGCCAAACCTTTTGGCTAGAATACATCAAGTTGCAACACATCAAGACACAATATTACTGACTCACTAAGGATATGCTAAGATTCACCTATGGAAAGGGCTTGTGATTCTCATCCCTTCATTATACAGTTACGTTTTTCCCTTGTGGTCACCAAGTAATTCATGTGGTACTACTTTGGCATTGTATGAATGTCCAATTTCCCATCAGCCATCCATCTAATGGTTTTAATGTGAATTGATAAATCTTCTTTAAATCAATCATTTCAGCAGAGTTTGTGAAATGACTGCATAATTGAATAGAGCTTTATCTTATTAAATGGGACTATCTGGTTACTTCAAAACATAGTTCCTGATGTTCTTATGCTACTTAAAACACATCTCCTAAAACAAAACCAAGGACAAATGTTTATTTTTCCAAATACCAATTCTTAAGATGAAAAACAGGAGGAGAGACAAGATGGTGGAAGAGTAAGACGCGGAGACTACCTTCCTCCCCACAGATACACCAGAAATACATCGACACGGGGAACAACTCCTGCTGAAAACCTACTGAACACTGACAGAAGACCTCAGACCTCCCAAAATGCAAGAAACTCCCCACGTACCTGGGTAGGGCAAACGAAAAAAAGAATAAACAGAGACATAAGGATAGGGACGGGACCGGCACCAGTGGGAGGGAGCTGTGAAGCAGGAAAGGTTGCCACACACTGAGAAGCCCCTTCGCGGGCGGAGACTGCGGGTGACGGAGGGGGGAAGCTTCGGAGTCACGGAGGAGAGCACAGGCGCAGGGGCGCGGAGGGCAAAGCGGAGAGATTCCTGCACGGAGGATCGGCGCCGACCGGCACTCAGCAGCCCGAGAGGCTTGTCTGCTCCCCCGCCGGGGCGGGCGGGGCTCGGAGCTGAGGCTCGGGCTTCGGTCGGAGCGCAGGGAGAGGACTGGTGTCGGCGGCGTGAACACAGCCTGCAGGGGGCTAGTGCGCCACCGCTGGCCGGCAGGGAGTCCGGGTAAAAGTCTGGACCTGCCGAAGAGGCAAGAGACTTTTTCTTCCCTCTTTGTTTCCTGGTGCGCGAGGAGAGGGGATTGGGAGCGCTGCTTAAAGGAGCTCCAGAGACGGGTGCGAGCCGCGGCTACCAGCGCGGACCCCAGAGACGGGCCTGAGACACTAGGGCTGCTGCTGCCACCACCAGGAAGCCTGTGTGCGAGCACAGGTCACTCTGCACACCTCCCCTCCCGGAGCCTGTGCCGCCCGCCAACGCCAGGGTCCCGGGATCCAGGGACGGCTTCCCCGGGAGAACGCGCAACAGCGCACCTTAGGCTGGTGCAACGCCCCGGTGGCCTCTGCCGCCGCAGGCTCGCCCCGCACTCCGTGCCCCTCCCCCCCCACCCCCGACC
>RJWK010017913.1:18122-33950 GCA_004363435.1 Platanista minor | reverse complement strand
CTTTGTTATAAAGCAGAAACTAACACACCATTGTAAAGCAATTATACTCCAATAAAGATGTTAAAAAAACTAAGAAACCAACAAAAAAAAACAAATGGAACCTAATGAAACTTTAAAGCTTTTGCACAGCAAAGGAAACCATAAACAAGACGAAAGGACAACCCTGAGAATGGGAGAAAATATTTGCAATTGAATCAAAGTATAAAGGGTTAATCTCCAAAATATACAAACAGCTCATGGAGCTCAATATCAAAAAAAATCCCAAACAATCCAATTAAAGAATGGGCACAAGACCTAAATAGACATGTCACCAAAGAAGACACACAGATGGCTAAGAGGCACAAGAAAATATGCTCAACATCACTAATTATTAGAGAAATGCAAATCAAAACTACAATGAGGTATCACCTCACACTGGTCAGAATGGCCATTATCGAAAAATGTAGAAAAAATAAATGCTGGAAGGGGTGTGGAGAAAAGGGATACCTGCTGCACTGTTGGTGGGAATGAAAATTGATACAGCCACTATGGAGAACAGCTTGGAGGTTCCTTAAAAAACTAAAAATAGAGCTACCATACGACCCAGCAATCCCAGTACTGGGCATACACCCTGAGAAAACCATAATTCAAAAAGAGTCATGTACCACAATGTTCATTGCAGCTCTATTTACAATAGCCAGGACATGGAAGCAACCTAAGTGTCCACCGACAGATGAATGGATAAAGAAGATGTGACACATATATACAATGGAATATTACTCAGCCATAAAACAAAATGAAATTGAGTTATTTGTAGTGAGGTGTATAGACCTAGAGTCTGTCATACAGAGTGAAGTAAGTCAGAAAGAGAAAAACAAATACCATAGGCTAATGCATATATATGGAATCTAAATATTTGCAGGGCGGGAATAAAGTCATAGACATAGAGAATGGACTTGGGGACACGGGGAGGGGGAAGGGTAAGCTGAGACGAAGTGAGAGAGAGGCATGGACATATATACACTACCAAATGTAAAATAGAGAGCTAGTCGGAAGCAGCCGCATAGCACAGGGAGATCAGCTCCGTGCTTTGTGACACCTAGAGGGGTGGGATAGGGAGGTCGGGAGGGAGGCTCAAGAGGGAGGAGATATGGGGATGTAGGTATGCATATGGCTGATTCACTTTGTTGTACAACAGAAACTAACACAGTAACATGAAGCAATTATACTGCAATAAAGATCTATTACAAAAAACAAAACACATAGGGGCTGTAAGCCTGAGATGTGACCCATGTCCTCCCATCAAGGGGAGGGAAGCCTGAAGAAGGAGGGTGGATCTTACCCAGCACCTCTGACCTGGGGTCTCCTGCTCTGCCCGCCAGGCATGGCCCAGGCCCTCCCTCCTCCCACATTCCATAGTGGTGGGACAGCAGCCACCTCCCCTTCTGGGCAAATTACTGGAGGGATGGCAGATGATTAGGTACATGGACAGCACGTTCATTTATTCCCCTTGGAAAGAATTAATTCCAGTCATAAAAAGAAGACAGAATTTCTGCCACATTCCTCCACAGAGCGGGTGAAGCTAGGACAGGGGAGAGGGGCAGCTTCACAGGGCCCGGACACATAGAAGGACAACACCTTCTCAGGAGAGAAAATTGCAGGAGGTTTCATTAATGCCATTAAAATGCAGGACTGACAGTGAAGGTCCTTGGCCATTGCCTGTGGCTGCAGAAGCTGTTTCCTCCTGCTGCCTGGGCTCACCGGTGACCTGCGCTGCCCCCCTGCCGCCCGCCCCACAGGCTCTACCACTGCCCAGGCACGACATGGGCCTGGTGGCCAGTGGGCTGGCAGGGACTCAGCTGCCGGGAGGGAAGGGCCTCTGGGGAGTCCAGGCACGAAGTGGGCGCCAAGGTCACCAGCAGACAGGGCTCTGTGTTCCATCCTTTGTTCTCAGTCCTCAGCGGTGGGGTCTGGGCGTACGTGATTACTGAAGCCTGTGATCCTAGATATCGGTCCTTCTGTCTGTCTGTCCTTCTGTCAGTGGGTCTCTGGCTGGCTGTCTCTATGTGGTCTTCCTAAGCTACGCTCTGTATACAGGCCCTCTCTGCTCGTTCCCTTTGCATCTGTCACTGCTCTATTTACAGTTTCTCTTTCTCTATATTTATCCCAGCTCTCTCTCCCCTCATTGTCTCCCTGCGGTCCGAGCTTCCCTCCATGGGGACTTATTAACGCCTGGGTCTTCCAGAAAAGCAACTAGCAGGATGAAAGTCCCCAAACTCCACCCCTCTGATGGTCCACAAGCTGTAGGTCTTCTAATGCTGGCTAGGGACCCTCGTTCCCCGTGGACCACAGGAGATGGAAAACTGCCCTAAAGGCAGTGATACCCGGTGGGCAGGGAGCCAGTCCTCCTGGCTTTGAGAGCACCCACTCAGCACTGTCATCCTGGATGCCCACATACAGCCGACATCTCAGGGTTAAGGGATGGATCTCAGGCCAGGGCTCTGTGGGCCAGTTCCCCATTCTACCCTCAGAGTGAGCCCTGGGGGCAGATGGTTCTGACACATGTGCTTTTACAAATGAGAAAACAAAGGCTCAGAGAGGTAGGGTAACTGACCTGAGGACACAGAGATAGACAGCAGCGCTCTTGGCCCAGGGTCCTCTCTCCCAACCACTTTGCAATAGTGCCTCGGGGCACTTTGGTGTAAGCCACAAACGTGTGCAAACCTCACATCAGAGCTGAGTATCTGCAAGGTTGTATGTGCACACGTGTGGGGGGGTGTTTTTATGTGTGCTGCTCATGCACCCCTTTTAGGCTTAACTGAAAATGTGACAAAATAGCGCCTCTGAGCCCAAAGGACTTGCCAGGTGCAAGATCCCTTCTGGGCTGGATCACACCCCTGCCTGCCTTGGTGTCCTGCACCACACTGCATGGTGACTGGGGCCAGGCCGGGTGGGCAACGTTGTGTCTTAGCCTCAAGGACTCCTTGAGGCCTGGTCCTCTGGTGTCCTGGGGCTGCCCCTGCTGGGCCTGTGACCCTGTGACCGCCATGGGAGAAGCGGGGCTCATGCGCAGAGACCCGGGGCTGCCCATTTGGCCCATCGGGAGTGTACTCAGAAGGTCAGAGTTTTCTGCCAGGGTTTTGGTGAAGGACACAGCTCATCTTGTCAACTGTCCCAAAGTGAGGAGGGTCTCCTCCTGCGTCCTAGCCCTTCCACTCTATCTGGTTGCTCTCCCAGGTGCACCAACCTGGGGCTTCTGGCCATCCCAAGGCCTCGTGATGCCTAGCTTGGCCATTTTCAAACTGTATCCTCGAGACTTTTAGCCTCTGCATGAGGTGCTTCAGTGACTACTCAACTCGGGGGTGGAGACGGGGGGTACTTATGGATACTCAGAGGATGGGAGTCTGTTTATCCTCCTCTGACCAGGGCAGCCCTGGTTTTATGTTCTGCAAACTGGGTTTCCTTCTGAGAGCTTGGCTAAGCAGCACACATTTTAATTTGTCTTCTTAAAAAAGGCTTTAGGCCACCCTCCCCCTTGACTCTTAACTAGGGACAGGCAAGCTTTCAGCCCCTCAAATCCTCCCTGCCTGCCCTGTGGGTCTGGGAAAAGCAGACCACGAGCGGGTTGTATGTGTGACTCTGACACTCCTCCCCAGATCTCTGCTGCACCCTGGCTCCCTCTTCACCGCGGGTATCGTGGCCAGGACACATGGGGCCTGTTGGGCAGCTGGGTGTGAGGTCAGCTTATTCTGAGCTCAGAGGAAAGGTACTGGGCCATGTGGCCTGTGAGAGCTGATTTATGGAGGACCCAGCAGGTAGAAAGGGAGAGGGGAGGGGAGTGCCTCACCCTCTACCAGCTGGGACCTCGGGTCGGCCCTGAGCCCAGGAGGCCCGACAGCTCCCAGAAGGGGCAGAGCCTAGCCCTCACCCTGGGCTGCCCTCTAGTGGAGAGTCTGTGAACGGAGGCCCTCAGGTGGTCAGCATCTGAGCTCCCAGAGGGCATGTCTAGGAGGCTGGAAATGAAGGGTAGTGTCCTCCATATTGTATGCACAGAACAATCTGGCTTGAGGGCAGCTGCAGGGCTGCTCCAAGCTGACTCGACCTCTAAGCCGGGAGAGATTGCCCCTTTCTTCAGTCTCCGGTGCAGGCTGCTTGGGGCTGGGACCTCTCCACGCGGCAGAGTTTCCCCCAGCCCCACTCAAGGTGCCTCTTCGGTGGCTGAGGCCACATCTCAGCTTCTGCCCCCTTCCTCCTTCATCCTGGCTCCCTTTTCGGAGAAGATCCTGAGAGGAACCCCAGCTTTGGTAACTTCCCCGTACAGCCGATACTAGTGGCTAAGGAGCTGTATGTTGAAAGCTCACCTGGCTATCTGAGTTTCTGGTGAGAACTGGGTTGGTGCTTCGCGTGTCCCCAGATGCAACGTTTAGAGAAATAGCACAAAGTGAGTTCCCGCTTTGCCTCTGAGGGACAGTGCAGGGGGAATTGCCCCTGCTTTGGAGGAAGGCTTGAGCGTGTAGTCCACGGGGGGCCTGAGCCCCATGCAGGGGCAGGATGGTCACCGAGCCCTTTGTGCTGGGGCACTTGCCCAGCCCAGTGGGACAGTCTCCACTTGGCACCCCCAGGACAGTTTCAAGTGTTCCTGGTCTGGGTGGCATCTCTTAGCAGTACTTTCTAACTTATACATTCCAGCTTTCCTGAGTTCCAGTTCAGATCAGAGGGGAAGAAGGCCCATGCCTCTGTGTGGAGAGCATTCCCAAGGGGACCATCCATGGACAGCTGGGGAATCCTCATCCCAGCACTGAAGATTTGGCAAAGGGTCGGGAGGCCCCTTATCAGGAGCCTTGCAAGGGAAGTCAGGTCCAACTGTGTGCAGGATGGAGGGCTGTGATGTCTGGTACATTTCAGGGACCAGTATGGTGTGGGGTTTAGAAACCAGTCCTGTCCTGACCACCGAAGGTGCAGCAAAACCTGGAAAAGAGGAGACCCAGGGGACAGGGAGTATCTGTCCCACACCCTATTCTCCCAGCTCTGGAAGGGAGACAGGGCTCATAGGACAAACTTCCTTATGGGTCCAGACCGTGCTCAATGGCAGAGAGAATCTCATAGCAATGTCTGGGGCTCTGAGCGAGACAGGAATTGGGACCCAGTGGACCTCAGTTTCTGTCTATTTCCCAGGTTCTGAGCCTCTAACATAGGCCACTCTATTCCCATGGAGACATCAGCAAGGAGATGCCTTTCCTTTCGCATCTTTTGTATGGAGGACTGATTGCTTACTTGGCTGGTGAAAAGTCTGAGGCTGGGAGGAACCCCAGGATGCAGCAGATGTCACCATAGGCCAGAACTGGCCACCCACAGAGCAGCTGGGTTTGTGGCCGAGCATATCACCACCCAGGACGGGATCATGGTTTTGTCAGTAAATACAAGGAGAACAGATAATGATTAGGTGACCAGCCATGCATGCCAGAGTCCTTAAAGCTCATCTAGTCCAACCCCCCATTTCCTGGATAAGCAAACTGATATTTATAACACAGCCAGTGTTAGACTTTGGACTAAAACTCAGAAACTTGTGCTCCCATGACAAGGTCGTTTTACCAATACTTCAATCCAATTCAATAATATTTATTAAATATGCACAGGGTTTGATGACTGGCAGAATATTGAGGGTGGGTGTAGAAAAAGAATCGAGGGTTATTTCAAAATTTTCAGTCCCAAAGAGAGGAAGAATGCAGAAAGTTAGGGAAGAGGTGAGCAATGACTTACTGAAGTCAGATGTGTGAGCGGACGGAAGGCAGAGAAGACAGGGTCGGGAGGAAGGAGGGGCACCGGGGTGACAGAGGGTCCCTGAGACAAGGATGGGACCTCCTGTGGTCACCTGTGCCACCAGGGCCAAGCCCTGGGGAGAGAGCGGTGAAGGAGCGGTGCCCCTGGAGGGGAGCTGATGCAATCTGGGGGACGCCCGGAGTGGGTGCTGAGGACATGAAGACCCCTGGGGAGGGAAGGGAAGGAGGGAAGCAGGATGGTGACGTGAGCTGCAGGAGGGTCAGGGAAGGGCCAGTTTCCAAGGCTGAGGAGAACTCGATGGAACTGTGGGCTTTGGTGGAGGAGTCAGAGGAAGTGGGGATTTGGCGTGCAAAAGTGAGCAGAGGGACTGGGAGGGGGGTAGGAGGTGGCCCCAGCACAGGTGGGAGGAGGAGTTGGTGCGGTGGCTCCAGCCCCGGGCCCAGGTGAGGGACCAGGAGAGTGGGGACTCAGTGCGCTGGGTCTGGGGGTGAACCTGGTTGTGAGCACCTGTGTGCCGCTCGTGTGTGACCGTGAGCTGGCAGAGGCTAAGCCTAAGCGGGGTTGGCCAGGGGCATTGTGCAGAGATGAGGTGAAAAATGGAAAAGCAATTCAAATCACACCCAGTCTGAGACAACGTTGCTCCTGATCACAGCTGTTATGACGATTATCCGACCATTTATGGACTGCTATAAAAAGATGTAACCCAAGGGTCAGATGGGTGAGATGGGCTCAAGCTCACCCCAACTGCATGGTCTGTGGGAGCCCAAAGGCTCTCCCGTCTGTCTGCAGACGTATGGACATGAGCTGTTCACGCCTTCTCTGCTCCCGACACTGCTGGTCTCTGCAACCACACAAAGGGAGTCTCCCCTTGGGGCTCCTCAGAGACTCCCCATGCCCCCTTCATCCACCCCCAGGCAGTGCAGCCTTCTCTGAAGGCTCGTAGAGGAGACGGGCTGGGCTGGGCATGTATCAGGGCAGCCAGCGGTCACCCCTTCTCTCACAGCATTCATTGTCCCCCGAGGGTGCGTCACACCCACCCGCTCCATCTCTGTCCCCTCCTCAGCTCATCCGCTGGCCCCTACCTCTCCCCTCTTCCTCCTTTCCTGCCTTCTACAGTCTCCCCAGGCAGGTCCCCCTGCTCTGAAGCCTTGGCTCCAACACACACGCAGCAAACAACCTTTCCTTGCAAAGGGCAGCCTGTTCCATCAGAAGGTCACATGGAATAGGTTTTTCACCACCCACTTATCATTCCCGTTTCAGGCTCGCTTTACTTTAGGCGGCCCTGCGGCTCTGCACTGACCTCCGCTCACGTCTGTTCTCTACCGTCACGGGCCTGGCGACTCTCTGGGTGGTCACGTGGGCTCCACTCCCCAAACAGGACACAGCCGTGCTTTCTAGCTGTCTACACAGAGGAGAGGCACCGGGCCAGGAGCCAAGCCCGGGCTTTAGCTGTGGCTGCACCACTGATCATCGTGGGGGAGTTTCCTTTTCCCGGGGCCTCGTTTCCTCACCTGTAAGGTGAAGCTGGTGCGGGAACCCTGACAGGGTATTTCTCCCCAGTGGCCGGCCTGGGGAGCAGCTCCAGGAGGATGCCAACTGCCCCTTCCTGTCCTCGCTTGCTGGGCCTATCTCTGCCTGGCTCTGGCCCCCTTTGTTCCAGTGTAACCACACCCTAGTCCCCTAGACACGGCCACCCTGGCCTCCCTGGTCGCTGTGAGCCAGCTCCCGAGGCTGGGACACTCCCTCAGAATTATTCTCTTACTGCTCTTTGTCACCCAAACTTTGGGCTGCCCCAGTCAATGGCAGCTCCATTTCCCTTGCACCGTCACCCACACCCAAACCCAGGGCTTTCCATGGTGTGTGTTGTTTTGACACCCAAGGGATCACCCATTCCTCTGGGGCCTCAGCTTCAACTTTTGGACTGAGCTGAGGATGCCCTGGGGTCCCTCAGGCCCAAGGACCATCCCTGTACATACCTCCCCACAGAATGGGATTCTGGTAATTAAGGAGCAGGCAAGTACCCGGTTCATTAATTCTTTTATCCACCACTCCCTTCCACAGTGGGTTAGTGACCTCCCAAGAGAGAGGGGGTGATAACCCCCAGTACCTGTGATAGTGACCTTATTTATTAAAAGGGTTTTTGCAGATGTAATTAAGTTATGAATCTTGAGATGAGATCATTCTGGATTAACCAGCTAGGCCCTAAACCCAATGACAAATGTCCTCCTAAGAGACAGAAAAGGAAAGGACACAGGGAGAAGGGAAGGCCATGTGAAGGTGAGTCAGAGGTTGGAGAGATTCTGCCACAAGCCAAGGAATGCCTGGAGCCACCGCGAGCTGGAAGAGGCAAGGGAACAGATTCTTTCCTAGAACTTCCAGAAGGAATGCAGCCCTGCTGACACCTTAATTGTAGACTTCTGACCTGCAGAACCATAAGATATAATCAATTTGTGTGCTTTTAAGCAGCTAAGTTTGTGGTCATTGTTTACAGCAGCCATAGCAAACAAATACAGTCTGTGGCCAAATGGGTCTTTCTCCCCCTTTATAGAAGCAGCCCGTCATGGCCACGGCCCAGGACTCCTAGGAATCAGGCCTTTACTTGCCAGATCGTTGCCGTTTCCCACAAACTGGTCCTGTACAGAGGCCACAGCTTTGCCTCTGGCATCATCATCCCCTGTATTTTCCTGAAAAGGGAAACCTTCCCCTCCTTTCAGGCTGCCTACAGCTGACCATCCAGCAGCCCCACAACAGGAAGTCAATCCAAAGGAGCCAGAAACAGATGGGCCCTGACTTTGACTCATAGCACCTGGATTTTAAAACTGGAAACCAGTAAAGCCTGACCTGTAGGACTGTGGGTGGAAAGAACCTAGTTACAGTGGTGTCTAATGGGACCAAGGGAGACCAAGGGAGACCACTTTCCTGATGTTCAGATTTTTATATAAGGGGCAGGGGTCTCTGGCAGTGATGTGTAAGCACAGAAGACTTCGGGAGCAAGCAATCCTAAAAGCAGAAATATAGCCACGATTATTGCATGTACTCCCATTGATGACGATGAGGACAGTAACTGTAATAATAAGAAGGGCTAACGTGTGTTTATGATGTGCCAGGCTCTCTCCTAAGCTTTTAGCACATAGCTTTGAATCTTTTGCAATAACCTACAAGATGTCTCTTTACTATCCCTGCTTTGCTGATGGAAAATGGGAGCACAGAGAGGTTAAATAATTGCCTAAAAACAATTAGAACTCATCATTAGCCTGGCTCTAGGGAAGGCACTCTCGAATCAAATGTAAAGATATTAATTCGCGGGCTTCCCTGGTGGCGCAGTGGTTGAGAGTCCGCCTGCCGATGCAGGGGACACGGGTTCGTGCCCCGGTCCGGGAAGATCCCACATGCCACGGAATGGCTGGGCCCGGGAGCCATGGCTGCTGAGCCTGCGCTCCACAACGGGAGAGGCCACAACAGTGAGAGGCCCGTGTACCGCAAAAAAAAAAAAAAAAAAAAAAATTAATTTGCATCATCTCAGCCCTCAAAGCACTCTCCCACTGGTGGTTTCATTGTGGTGCCCAGAGCATCAGGCAGAAATCCTTCTGTCCATTCTTGAGATGAGGAAACTGAGGTCAAGAGACTGGTCCAAGGAAAAAAGTGGCCACTGCCATCCCTGTTTAGTATCTGATATGTCCACACAGCAGAGCCTCATAGGATAATTGGAAGGGTTAACAGTTATTGAGCAATTACTACATGCCTGCCAGGAATGGTGTTAATCCATTATCATGTGCACATTCAATCTCATAATAGTCCCATGAGGTAGAGACCAGAGAGGTTAAGGAACTTGTTTGAGGCCACACAGCTAATAGTCAGTGGTCACACAGCTAATAGCCAGTGGTCAAGCTAGAAACGCTCACATGCTCTTGCTGTGAGGGGAGCTCAGAGTCCAATGCAAACAGCTTCCTCACCACTACTTGCAGAACTCGATGGGTCCCGGGTCCCGGGGCCTTTCTCGTTGGAAGGCATTTTTGCAAGGTAACAAGGGATCACGCCTGCTTCGTTTCTCACTGCCCACAGAATGCTTTCTCTGCACCGCTCCACTGAATTCTCATGCCTGGACCCTTCCAGGTATTTGGAGTTTTAATTCTTTGGAATGACTAAGCCCGTTGCTCAGAAGGCTGCTGTAAGAAAAGGCTGAGGGGGGCTTTCCTGGTGGCACAGTGGTTAAGAATCCGCCTACCAATGCAGGGGACACTGGTTCGAGCCCTGGTCCGAGCCCTGGTCCGGGAAGATCCCACATGCCGCGGAGCAACTGAGCCCGGATGCCACAACTACTGAGCCCGGATGCCACAACTACTGAAGCCCGCACGCCTAGAGCCTGTGCTCCACAACAAGAGAAGCCACCGCAATGAGAAGCCCACGCACTGCAACAGAGTAACTCCCGCTCGTCGCAGCTAGAGAAAGCCTGCACGCACCAAGGAAGATCCAACACAGCCAAAAATAAATAAGTAAAATAAATTAACTTAAAAAAAAAAGACAGAAAAGGCTGAGGGGTCTTTTTTGCTCTTAAATGATAACCTTCTAAGGCAAAAGCACTTCAACTTTGCCCCTGAGGAAGAACGTGGATTCAGCTTCTATTTTTGCCGGGGTGACTCCTCGGCTCATCCACTGAGCTCTTTTGTTTAAATGCTCAGACAGACCCCGCCCGGAGGCTGCCAGCTTCCCTGGGCTGTCCACCAAGCTCTGCCATTCATTCTCCAAACTGGCCCCCTAATCACATCTTCGGGACTTTTAATTTTCATAAACATGAATATGGAATATGAAGGGGGCCAGGAGAGTTACGGAGAGAGGCCCGCTGCTGCCCGGACAGGGAAGGTCAGGGCTCTTCCAGGTGAAAAGTGCCTGCCAGGGGGCCCCTGGACACCCCCCGGGCACTGGGAAGCCCTTGGGATGAGCCTTCGGAGAGGATGGCTCTGAGGAGGTGTCCCCTGGATTCATTTTAAAGCTGAGCCAAGAAAAATTCATTTTGTCCAAAAAGGCCAAGGGGAAACTTCCTGCTTTGGCTGAGATGGCCATTGGTGGAAGCAACGTCTCCACCCTGTGCAGCAAGGTGATGAGATGCTCGGGGCAGGGATCTGGCAGCCTTCTGGGCGTGCTGTCCACCCGGCCCTGATATTAGTGCTTCAGATTTGCCTAGGAGATTCAGAGCAGAATTTGCAATTCATGACCCTTTAGCTTTCTTATTTTCTCTATGTGTAACCCTTGAATGCACCTGAGCCCCTCACTTCTCCTTGTCTTCTATCCCTGATGTGAAGGTGCTCCTGGGGAGGCTCCTCCGAAGCTTCCAGTCACCCAACCTGAAAGTAAGCGGAAGGAGCCTGGGGATGCTCTCTCCACATTCTACAAAAGACGCTGAATTTCCTTTACCTCTCCAGCTGCTCCCGATTCCTCCTGCAGGAGGAGAACCTTCCAGCAGTTCTTCTCCTGAGATGTAACGGAGTTGCCACATTTTGTAGCTGGCTGGGTGGAAGGAGAGGTGAGAAACCTTGATACTGACCCCTCGGTTATATAGAGTTTCCCACGTGTGAGGCCCGCAGACACATGGATGCCACTGCAGCGAAGGTCCTTGTCTGAGGATGCCATGAAAATAGGCCTAGCCTATAGGTCCAGACTCTGAAAAGACTGGCAGGCCTACAGGAAGTCAGCCTGAGCCAGGCCAAGTGCATGTCTGGCTGTTTACATACCCTGGGTGGGCTCTGCTGAGGGTGATTATTATCAATATATGGATTTGTCCCCTGCACTGTGGAAACGTGCCATTTTCTGGGGAACTGGACCAGGTCACTTTGCGCTCACATCCCACATTCGGCACAAGTGCATGTAAGCGGGGTTGTGGGTTGAACTGTGTCCCCCAACCAAATTCCACTGTTGAGCTTTTAACCCCTAGTTCTTCAGAATGTGACCGTATTTGGAGACAGGGTTCCATGGAGGTCATCAAGTGAACGTGAAGAGATTAGGGTGGTTCCTGATTCAGTAGGACTGGTGTCCTGAAAAGAGGAAGACAACAGGAAGGCACAGGGAGAAAATGGCAGACTACAAGCCACGGAGTGAAGCCTGGGCAGATCCTTTCCTCACAGCCCCCAGCTGCATGTGAGATCCTGCCAGCACCTGGATTTCAGAGAACAGTGAGACAACACATTTCCATTGATTAAGCACCCAGTTTGCTGTGGGCAGCTCTCGCAAACTTGTACAGGGGGCTTTACCAGCCAAAACAAAACAAACACCTCTAGCTACAAATGCAGGACTTAGTGAATAAGTGGGTAAAAGAAGTTCCCCCATGGGGTCCCAGAAGCTCACTATGCAACTTCTAGGGTCTGTGCTGGCGACTCTTCTCACTGTGAATACAAAGGGAGAGACAGTTTGCAGAACCAAATGGAGACGGGCGTGCAGAGGTGGAGGTGAGGGGGAGGGCAGCAGCAGCTTCATCATTAATTTTTGAAAGTAATTTACTAGGCTCATTAAAAATCACGGCCTTTCTATGGTTCAGGGCTGTGTTATGGAATTCCATATCTGCTTTCCTTTGATGAGCAAGGAGTCAGACAGACCAGGATTCCAAAATCTAGAAGTCTGACATCAGTACCTCTAACATTTATTAGGTGTGTATGAGAGAAACTGTGAGATCATGTTTTAGTCTCCTAACAATCCCGCCTAGTAGATATTTTCATCCCTGTTTTTTTTTTTTTTAATTGAAGTATAGTTGACTTACAGTGATTCAGGTGTTCAGCAAATTGATTCAGTTCTACATATATATGTGCATATATATATATATATTTTTTTCTTCAGATTCTTTTCCATTATAGATTGTTATAAGATGTTGAATGTAGTTCCCTATGCTATACCCCTGTTTTGAGATAACACTGAGAATCAGAAGGGCTAAGTTACTTGCGCAAGCTCACACAGTTAGCTGTGTATTGGAGGAGTATTTACCTCCAAAACACATATTCTTTTAAAAACAATCAATTTCTTGTGGATCAAGTGTCTCCCTTAGGTTTTCTGAGATGATAACGTTGGTGTCCTTAGCCCTGAAATAATGCCCCATTCTTAATAACCCAGTGAATGCTTTTCTATCTCCAAGTGGCAAATCTGGGGTCTCTACCACTCACTCCTCATTTCTTAGGGTCCCAGGTCACAGGGTACTAGGTAGTATGACAAGGGCTGCAGATTGAGGCCTCCCCTTTGTACTTTCTGGGTCATCAGGGTGGCCCAAGACCGGTTTCATTACTGTGTAGAATATATTCTGCTGGCATATGAAGACCATCTGAGAGCACACTGCACAGAGACGGGCCATCTAGAAGCATATGGTAGGACTAGAGCCTGCCGTAGGCACAGTTCAACAAGCAAGTCAGCTCTATTTCCAGTGGCTTCAATGCCAAGTTTAAGTTGGCTTCAATGCACGAGTTCCCGCATTCCTAGTCTTTAAAGGAAAATGAGCTCTTTCTGGTGGGCCTTCAGGGACAAGTTCAGGGACCCGAGTTCTGGTTCCTCTTCCCAAAACCTTCTGAGCCACCTTGGTCTGCTCTCTCCTTGAGCACAGCCCTGGGTCCTTTCATTTGCCTTTATAGCGAGTACGTGACAATACCTGTGTCACTGCATAGTACTAACTTACTTCTTTGGTCCAGGCTCTCTTTACCACCCTGACCTCTGTTATGATCCCGTTCCTGTCCTGGAGCCTCCTCCTGAGCCCCAAGATGCCCACAGCCACCTGGTTGTCACTTCTGCAGCATTTGCCTCTTGCACCCGGGCTGTGTTTCATTTCTCACAAAGGGGCAGCACGTGGATTTGGAAAGGGCTTCCTTCCCGGAACCTGCCGTGAATGGAACACCTTCCCCATCCCGATGCTCCTTATTTCAGCCACGAAATTAGCTTTCAGCTTTCCGGGTATTCCTTGTTGTCACTTTTCAATTTAGCCTCCAAATTAGTCACCTGACAGAGAAATGATCTCCCCTCCAAACTCTTTTCATCTGCAGTGACACCTCCATCCCTGGAGTTATTGCGTCATACAGACCAATAACTTGGAGAATAAACTGACCTTGGCTGCTCTGAGGGTACAGCTCTGCTGACTGCAAACCACCCCCAAGCCTTGTGTCCAGCATTCTCTAAGCAGTGTTCACGTATGGCTGACTTCATCGTACCTGAGAGTGCTACCACCTTCAGAATACTTTAGTGTTTCTACTCCTTTGAGGACTCATTATGTGATGGCAGTGGTTCTCAAACTTGAGGGAGCCACCTGGAGGCTTATTAAAACCAAATGACTGCGCCCCACTGCCAGATCATCTGATGAACAGGTCTGGGGTGGGGCCTGAGAATTTATGCTTCTTTTTTTATTTTTCCTAACATCTTTATTGGGGTATAATTGCTTTACAATGTTGTGTTAGTTTCTGCAGTACATCAAATTGAATCAGCTATATGTATACATATATCCCCCTATCCCCTCCCTCTGGAGCCTCCCTCCCACCCTCCCTATCCCACCCCTCTAGGTCATCACAAAACACTGAGCTGAGCTCCCTGCGCCATGTGGCAGCTTCCCACTAGTTATCTATTTTACATTTGGTAGTGTATATATGTCAGTGCCACTCTCTCACTTCGTCCCAGCCTCCCCTTCCTCCCATGTGTCCTCAAGTCTGATCTCTACCTCTGCGTCTTTATTCCTGCCCTGCCACTAGGTTCATCAGTACCACTTTTCTAGATTCCATATATATGCATTAGCATACAGTATTTGTTTTTCTCTTTCTGACTTACTTCACTCTGGTTGACAGACCCTAGGTCAATCCACCTCACTACAAATTACTCAATTTTGTTTCTTTTTATGGCTGAGTAATATTCCATTGTATATATGTGCCATATCTTCTTTATCCATTCATCTGTTGATGGACAGTTAGGCTGCTTCCATGTCCTGGCTATTGTATATAACGCTGCAATGAACATTGTGGTACATGTATCTTTTTGAATTATGGTTTTCTCAGGGTATATAGCCAGAAGTGGGATTGCTGGGTCATACGGTAGTTCTATTTTTAGTTTTTTAAGGAACCTCCATACCATTCTCCATAGAGGCTGTATCAGTTTACATTCCCACCAACAGTGCAGGAGTGTTCCTTTTCTCCACACCCTCTCCAGCATTATTGTTTCTAGATTTTTTGATGAATGGCCATTCTGACTGGTGTGAGGTGATGTCTCATTGTGGCTTTGATTTGCATTTCTCTAATGATTAGAGACGTTGAGCATATTTTCCTGTGTTTGTTGGCAATCTGTATGTCTCCTTTGGAGAAATTACATTTATTTTTTATTTTTTTTTTATTAAGGTATATTTGATGTACAGTATTGTATAAGTTTCAGGTGTACAACATAGTAATTCACAATTTTTAAAGGTTGTACTCCATTTATAGTTATTATAAAATACTGGCTATATTCCTGTGCTGTACAATATATCCTTGTAGCTTATTTATTTTATACATAGTAGTTTATTCCTCTTAATCCCCTGCCCCTACTTGCCCCTCCTCCTTCCCTCTCCCCACTAATAACCACTAGTTTGTTCTCTATATTTGTGAGTCTGCTTCTTTTTTTTATTCACTAGTTTGTTGTATTTTTGTTTTTGTTTTTGTTTTTGTTTTTGTTTTGCGGTACGCGGGCCTCTCACTGTTGTGGCCTCTCCCGTTGCGGAGCACAGGCTCCGGACGCGCAGGCTCAGCGGCCATGGCTCACGGGCCCAGCCGCTCCGCGGCATGTGGGATCCTCCCGGACCGGGGCACGAACCCGCGTCCCCTGCATCGGCAGGCGGACTCTCAACCGCTGCGCCACCAGGGAAGCCCTAGTTTGTTGTATTTTTTAGATTCCACCTGTAAGTAATATCATATGGTATTTGTCTTTCTCTGTCTGATTTATTTCACTTACCATAATGCCCTCCAAGTCCATCCATGTTGCTGCAAATGGCAAAATTTCATTCTTTGTATGACTGAGTAATATTACATTGTGTGTGTGTGTGTGTGTGTGTGTGTGTGTGTGTGTCTCTCTCTCTCTCTCTCTCTCTCT
>RJWK010017913.1:0-18022 GCA_004363435.1 Platanista minor | reverse complement strand
CCTGGCTAGTGACCAGTAGCCAGTCAGAAAATATTTGCTGAATGAGTGAATGAACAACATGAACTTGATCATTGTCTTATTAGGATATTAGCCTACATTTAAATCAGGCAGAATTTTAGTACCTTATGCATACACTACCACAGTAGTTCTCAAGGTGTGATTCTTGGACTAGTACCACGAGCATCAACTGGGAACATCTTAGAAATGCAAAGTCTCTTTGCAGACCAGCTCTGATGATACGGTGGGCTCAGAATGACAGGAGGGGAAGTACAGGTTGCTCCTGAAGCTCAGAGCAGGAGCCTCAGACCAGTCTGATGTGTGAATGAGAGAATAAGGGAGAAGGGAGAAGTCTTGTAAGGCTTCCTGGATGAAGTGGCATCTAAGCTGGATCTTCAAACAGAAATAGGAGTGAGCCAGAGGAAGTCAGGAATGGGTTGTGTTCCAGGTAAAGGAGAGAGCAGGTATAAAGATCTGGGGAGAGTTATGGCATGGCATGATGTGGAACCTGAAAGTTCAGGTAGCGGGGAGGGTGTCTGTGTGTGAGAGGAGGATGGGGAGTAGAGAGAGAGACTGGAGGCTGGAGCTGACCATTGTAACAGGTGATACTGGGGCAGGGGCTCTTCAAGTAGTCCTTGGACCAGCAGCATCAGCATCACTTGGGAACTTCTTGGAAATGCCAGTACTTGGGCCCCATATAGACCTACTGAGTCAGAAACTCTGGGCGTGGGGCCCAGCCATCTATGTTTTCACAAGTCCTCCAGGGAATCTGATGCAACTCAAGTTTGAGAGTTACTTGACTAGAGAAGTGGGCAGAGGCTGGAGAGAGGCCATGCAAGTCCTAGTAGGGCGTCTGGATTTGATCCCACAGCAACCACAACACAGAGTCATTTCTCAGTAACACATATTTGCTGCTTGATTGAACAAGTGAAAGATTTTAAACAAAATGGTAACATGGCTTACTTGCATTTTCAAGGGATCTCTTTGGCCAATGTGGAGATTGTCTACAACATCAATTCTGTGCATACCTGTATTCTCAGGGTTAGTTATCTCTTCACTGAAGTAAGGCCTTGGGGTTATATTCACAGGGGTCAGAAGGTGGAGGTATTGGCTGAGCCTGGCTCCCCACAACTTTCAAATATATTTATTAATGTACCATACACCTACAATAGAATCAACTCAATCATTGTGTGGGAAGAAATTATGTTCTGGTTTGTGAAATGTTCCTGAGAGCTGAGGTTGGACAGGCTCATACTATGAAAATCCATGGGCTCAGGGCCCTCCTGTGTGTGTGTGTGTGTGTGTGTGTGTGTGTGTGTGTGTGTGTGTGTGTGTGTGTGGTGTTAGGATCTGCCTCTCCCATGGTTTTCTGCTGTTGACTGCTCTGATGGTGGAGGCTTAGAGATGCAGATCTGAGCAGCCTCCGGGATCCAGCAGTGTCTGTGGCTCTGAGACAGGTCTTGCTCTACCTTGTCCTGTACCCACTTCTGGTGCTTGCCTCCTGATTTGGGGACCCAGATTCTTAGGACCCTGCATTCTCAGCACAAATGCCAGCCCAGTGTCCCCCCTGTGCCGCTTGCCTGTCTGCCTGGATCTTTCACCACCAAGGCTACCCTGCAGGGAATGCACTATCTAGAAAGGGCGTTTCCCACCTGCCCTGACCACACTCCCCCAGTGGAGGCTAAGTGGGCCTAGTTGGAGGCTAGACCACATGACCTGTAACCAGAGCCTCACCAGCTGGACCAAGGGTGATCGTCCGACCATCATTGCCTGCCTGGTCATCTGAGGCTGTGCCTGGGCTAATGTCAGGCCAATTCAGACTCCTCCCTGTAGAATGCAGAAAATAGACCGGATCGAGTCGTGAGCATAGAGACTGAAGGAACAGAGCCATGGTGCAGGCGGGATAAGACCAGGACAGGCTCGGGGGCTTGAGCACTCCAAGTCACGTGGGGACAGAAACCACCTGCTAGCAGGTGCTGGTTGGAGGAGAGGGGAGGCCTGAGAGTGCAGGGACAGGAAAGCTGAGGCACCCAGGGAGAAACTCATCCTCACAGCTTCCTTGCTCCCCTCCGCCTTTAAGTTCTAGTTTGTCCATGGCCTGGTGTCCCCCAGTTTCACTCCATGAGATCCAGCAAGATCTCTGCTCCAGCCTGCCCAATGGCATTTTAAAAACTGGCTTGAAAGGTCTGTATTCTTTGTGGCTCTTTGACCTTCAGTGGACCTCCCTGTCACTGGCGGTGTGCCTGGGACTGACTGGTTCTGTCCAGAGGTTGCCCTCCCACGTGGATGCCCAGCACGCCTACTTACACTGTGCTGTGCTCGGGAGGACCATCTGATCTGCAGCCCAGTCCTCCCATTCAGCTTCATCTTGCTACCCGTAGCCCTCTGAGCCCAGAGGTGGGAAGAGGCTGGCTGCGGACATGTGTGCTTTTGTGTGACTTGGCCTTTGCAACTACTACATGGAGAAATGGGCTGCAGGGTACTCAGGTCCCAGGCAGAGACACAGCCATGCTTTATACCACGTGGCCAGTGGTATCGTGCAGGTGGTATCTCCCTCTTAGACAAAGAAGGCAAAGAGGTCTCAACTGGAGGCTGAACCACAGCGCCTCTTCATAAGGACTATTTCTGTAGGTTAACTTCATAGACACTTCGACTCAGGCCTTAGGATTTGGGGAAATGGAAGGTGAGTGTTCTGGCCTTGCTGCTTCCACACTTTTAGCCCATGTCAAAATTCCAGACTGGCAGACCTGACTGACTGGCATGTGAACTGCGAAGTCACACAGGGCTCCATGCTCAGGAACATCCCATGCTCGGTTTAATGCTCTGTCATCTTGAGATTCTTAATAACTGATTAACAAGGAACCCTGCATTTTCATTTTGCAAAGGGCCCTGTAGGTAAGAAGAAAGTCCAGTGGAATGGTCCCTCTTCTGGCCCTTTCCTGACTCCACACCGATTTTTCCTTCACATGCACAAATCTGGGTCTGATTGCTCTAAGTTCTTGCCACAGGTGTTGGTCTTTTTGCTTGTAAGCAAATATTTTTAAAAGCCTGTGCTGTGCCAGGCACCATGCACTGTTCAGGGAGCTCTCCACTCAGGGAGGAGATAAATGCATAGCTGGAAAATCGACATGAAGGGACAACTAATCTAACCTAGCCATGGAGAGGGAAGAGCCTTCCTGAAAGAGTAGTGAGTGATGGGTGATTAGAGATTAGTCAAAGACTCTAGGCAGTTCAGCCTGAGCAAAGATCTGGAGAAGTGAAGGTCACACTATATTCAGGGAGCTTGAAACACTTAGGGAGGACTCAGTGTGAGGCCAGGAGTGACAGGAGAAGAGGCTGAGGGACAGACAGGGACAAGACCAGAGGGCCTTTTATATACTCAAGGAACTTGGAATCTTTGGCATCAAATGGGGAGCCACGGAAGGATCAGGAACAGGCAGGAGCACGATCAGATTTGCATGTGGGACAACCTTCAGATGACTGTGCTGTGGCCAGTGGATTAGAGGCAGTGAGCCTGGAGGGTGTCTGAAACAAGCTGCCCCATTACCGAAGGTTATCTTTAGCTAGTCAGTCTTGAGCTTCCTAGGAACAGGAAATCATTTGGCCTACTGCAGATTTTGCCTACAGATCTGAATTTTGCAAGCCCTGCTTAAACGTTACTGGAGCTCTAATTAAGGCCATGAAAGGCTTTAACAGTGACTAGAGGCATTTTTCCTTCTCTTCCTCTTCACATGGTGCCAGAAGGAGCTAAGAACCCTTCTCTCTTCTCAGTTGGTACTGGCATCCCTTCCTAACTGTGGGCCAGCCCAGGTGCTGGAAACCCAGGGATTCTGGATGTCCAGGTGCCGACTATTTACATGGCTGAAACTAGGAAGTCGTAGCTTCTCCAAGTGTCTGCTCATTGGAAAGCACTGCTAAACAGATAGAGTGCTGTGATGGACAGGAATCTAAAGATGTCTCGCAAAATCCCTGTCCTGGATTATTCAATCAAACACTAACTTAAGTGTTGCTGTAAGGGGACTTTGAGAGGCATTAAGGTTGCTACTCAGCTGGCTTTAAGATGGGGTGGTTATCCCAGGTTGTCCAGGCAGGCCCGTGTAATCACATGAGCTTTTAAAAGCAGAAGGGAGTCCCAGGAGAGATTTCCAGCAGGAGAAGGGTTTGATGTGCTGTTTCTGGCTCTGATAGAGGGGCCAGGAGCAAGGACCAGAGAAGTTACTAGGCACTAGAGGAGCACTGGCTGACAGTCAGCAAAGGCACCGGGAACTCTGTCCTACAACCTCAAGGAACTGGATTGTGGTAACACCCTGACTAAGCTTAAAAGCAGATCTCCACCCCCGTACCCCAGCCTCCAATAGGAATGCAGCTGTCTGTGCCTTTCTAATCGAAACAGACCCTAAAGGCAGGCCAGGGGCTTGGGCTTGGAGATGAATGAGGTAGAACAGTTTTGGATGGCTCTGTGGTGAGGGAGGTATTATTTTAGGTGGGCTCTGAGGCTGGCTAAGAAACAGGCACGAGAACCTAGTTTCAATTGACTGTAAGTTTCATGAGATGCAGGCACTAAATACCTCAGTAGCTCTTGAGTGTGGTCCTGGACTGACAGCTTCAGCATTACCTGGGAACTCAGAGAAAAGCAAATTCTTGGGCCCCACCTCAGACTTGCTGAATCAGAAAGTCTTGGGGTGAAAGCAGAAGTCTGTGTTTCACCAAGTGCTCCAGGTGGTCCTGATTCTGGCTCTTGTTTAAGGACCACTGGAGTAATGCTAGTACAGTGAGTCTGAACCTTGGCTGTGCATTAGGAACAGCTGGGATGCTTTCAAACTTACAGCTGCCTAGACTCTATGTCAAACCAATTTACTAAATATTTCTGGGCTGGACATTTGTAATTAAATTTCCCCTGCAACTCTAATGTACATTAAGAATTGCTACCCAGATGCCTGGCACATAATTGAAGCCTGGCAAATATTTCCTGACTGGATGGTTGGTTCATAATACACTTTGAAAAATCCTTGGTATTAGTGATTGTTTCACCAGAGAAGTAACCCCAAAGCTGGACCCTAAGTTCCTTGGGAGCTGTGGGGGAGGAAGTGACCAACAAACCTTGGTCCTGGTTGTCATCCTATTCACTGAGTACTTTCCTGACCTCTAATCCATCCTACTTAAGTTTATCCAAAAAGGATACAGGTGAGATGCAGGTGTAGGATGAGAGCGTACAGTTATTTCTATTCCCTCTTACATCCTCAGTCCTAGGCTGTGGAGTGTAAATGGGCTCATTTCTGAGCCATGGGGGAACCGTATTATGCCAGCTCCTCATAGCTTCCTCCACGTCCTTTCACTGATGTGGAGCCAGCAGGTCAAGGCTACTTTTCATCTCATGGAATTGCTTTCTCCATTAAGGTAAGCAAGTGTGTTTGCTTTTCAGTCCAAATAGTTAGTCTTCTCTAGAAGGTGGATAGCAGAAATACTAGATCATTCTCAAATCTGGTTGCCCATCAACATCTCCTGGAAAGTGACAATTTATACTGCTAGGTCCCATGTAGACCCACTGTATCACGAAGTTCAATAGTTGATCTTTCATTAGAATCCCCAGGAGAATCTGATGTTGTCAGGCCATGAGAGTTTGGGAATCACTGCATCCTAACATACTCTTTTCACAAAGCTATATTCTTTCTATAAGAAGGTCTCAACATTGTTAAATATAAACTAACTTTAGCAAAAAGATTGCATCAATAAAAGTATCAATACTTTAGAGTAAAATGTAAAGAATCACCAATACTTTGCAACAGTTACAATTCTTTCTACTTATCTTCCTTTTCTTTTTCACCAACCTGATTCTTTTCTTGGGATTTACAGGTACTTCTCATTCTACCCTGATTTCCCAATTTAATCTTCCCCTTGTGATTTTTTTTTTATTGTGCTATAATTGCTTTACAATGTTGTGTTAGTTTCTGCCACACAGCGAAGTGAATCAGCCTTATGCATACACACATCCCCTCCCTCTTGGACCTCCCTCCCTCCCATCCCACCCAACTAGGCCATCACAGAGCTGAGCTCCCCATGCCATTGAACTAGTTTGTCATCAAACACCATTCAGGATGCTTTTACTTTTCTCCCTTCCCAGTTGCAATCATGGGTTAACTGTATCATAATTGATCAGGGGTGATAGAATTTATCTCCCTAGCCACGGGGTCTTTGCCATTTTCCCTCGTAGCTTCCACCTTATTCTTGTCAAGTGGCAAAGGAAAACTATAAATAGTTAATAGCATCATCAGGCCCACTCCTGAGTTCTCCTCTTGTGTCTGTTTGTCTTAATCATTAGTACATGGGCTAATTAGCTTCCAAGTCTTTCAAAGTTACAGATTGTATGGATGCTAATTTGGAAAACAGTGATAAGATTTACATACCAAACACTTTTCTCCTGATTCCCTTAGCAACCATCCCCAAACTCAGTGCAAAATTATCAACCCATGTTGGCCAGAAGGTAACTGTAAGAATACATTTGGACAGATGCTAACAAGGGGAGCCCGCACCCTCACTTCCATTCCTGGATGCCGATCCTCACAGAGGTGTCAGGGGCTGAAGTCAGATAGCCCAGCCGCCCACTTCCATACCATCAACTCTGCCAGCTTCCTGAGTCCAGCCAAGGGAGGCTTTACTGTCCTTTCTCCAGGCTGAGTGAGGTGGGCAGACTGAAGGACCAGAGCAGAGCAATCTATGCCCATTTCCACCCTCAGAAGGCGCCAGATCCAGGAGACCTCTTTTCTCTTCTAGTTCTTGTCCACTGACACGTGAGAAATAGCCAGAATGTTCTTAAAGCCATGAGCACTCTGGATCCCTGACTTAGGGGGAAATATTTCAGGGATGACGGGTCATTTGCAAAGGTGCTGGTGAGATCGAATTGCAGATATCTTCATGGGGAAAGTGGATCCAGCCATCCAGGGTGGATGGGGCGGAAGCAGACATGGGGGCACCAAGCAGAGGCATCCCATCCTGACTAGCCCTGTCTGAAACATCAGTCTTGGCCGCCCGTTGCCTTCTCCCCAGAGGTGCTGCGGGCATTGTGCTCTTTCGGTGCCAGGAGAGGAGGTGGACGGGAGAAACCTGACCCCCTGATGCCAGACGCCCGGTGCAGCTGATGCACGGCTGGATCCTCTTGCCAGACTTGGCTGGCCTCCCTCTCTGTTTGAGGCAGCATTAAGAAGATTGATTTCTGTTAGCCAGCCATAATGGGAGACTGTAATGGCTGAGAGGGAGACACTTGGCTTGTGGACATCTTGTATGGATGCCAGTCGCTTCGGGAGAGAGCACTTGACCAAGAGCCAGACAAGGCTCCTCTTCAGCTTCTTGCTGTTCTGTTTTCTCCCCTCCCCCCTCCTCTCTTACCCTCCATTTCTTCCCCCTGTCCATTCCCCATGCTCTCCCTTGTGGTATGGAAATGTTCCATGTGGGAAGGACTCAGAGCCACTCTTGGCTTTGCTTGCAGGGTGTGCTCGCCCACCTAGATTCTCCCCTTTGTGTCCCTGACAAGGGTACACCTGGGGTGGGGCCTCTGCATTGTCACAGTGGCGGGCTCCCACCACTGCCCCATGACGTTCCCAGACAGCCCTCGGTCTCATCGGCAGAGTGTAAGCGTTGCCTTGTGCAGTCTGACCGCTCCCAAGAGGGAACGGAGAGCTAGACCATCTCAGGTGCTGAAGGGTCATTTCCAGGAGCTCAGCTTGACTGTGACTCAGTTTATGCCCCTTGCAGCCTTCTGGGGTGAGGGGAAGGGAATTTGGCTTCTGGTGGGTGGAGACAGCTATCCAGGCTGGTGCTACCAAGGCCCTGTGGTCAGTGAACCTCTCCTGGGAAGGGATCTCCAGATTCCAAAGCACGGGTGGCAGCTATGGCCTCCTCTTTCATCTACCCTAGGGTCTGCCCAGAGGTGCCTGGAGCCCCTTGGAGTGTGCTTGCCAGTCCCAGTCTCCCACCAGTGCCCATGCACTCGTAGAGACAGCAGGGCTTCAGGAAGCCATGGGCTGGCCAGGTGGAGAGACACTGAACAGCTTCCTCGCTCTCCTCCTCATCCCTGGCTGCAAGATCCTGTTCCTGTTTGCTGCCACCTACACTCAGCGTTGAGACCAAGGCCTCAGAAAAGACAGGGGACCCAGACAGATGAGCAGTCCGAGGGGCTCCCTTCCTGCAGAAGACAGTTGCTCTTAGAGCAGGCAGAGCCCTCTCTGCATGGCATGGCTGGGAGTGACCTTTGGAGGCCACTTAAGCCACTCCCTTAGCCTAGGCAATGGCACCCAGAGAGTCCAAGTCTATTTTGAGCATTAAATTCCAGGTGCTGCTGTTATTAGCTGGTAGGGTTGGGAGAAAAGTCAAGTGCACCCTGGTACCCCTGGTCGCAGGTGTATCCTTCAGCACACATCTCCATGAACCTGATACTTAAAATCATAACTCAGAACAAACAGGGCTCCACAGAAATGAACCCTGCCCATCTTCCCAACCTCATGCCCTACCCTTTCAGCTATTGGTTCCTCTCCAGGCTTCAGCCCCACTGCCCTCCCTCATCCCTGACATTTCTGTTTTCTTCCCCTGATTAAGTGTTATGCGCTCACAGATGCCCTTCCAAATGGCCCTGGGTGAAGCATGGTCCTCATCCCACCAAGAGTCCCCCTCTGTCACAAGGTGTTTTACTTTCTACATGGTTCTTGGTTGACACCCTCTGAGATGATCTTATTGTGTTTGCTTAGTTTTTTGAGGGGAGGGCCTGTCTCTTCTATAATTCTACACCCACGAGAACAGGGACTTTCTGTCCTGTCATTGTTTCCCTGGCACCCAGCCTGGTGCCCAAGATGCAACAGGTGCTCAGAAAATACATGCTGAGTACATCATTGACTGACAGCAGGAACAGAGAGCCTTGCCCTGCTGCTGCAGAGGCTTCCTGGGTCCAGGCGAGTAAACACTGTCCTCTGGGAGCCAGAAGGAAGGAAACAGTTCCCACTGGCATAGCCTGGGGTATCATTTCCTGATTGACACCTCCTCCCTGCCATGTGGGTGTGTTGGTTCACAAACACAGGAGGGTAACACATTGTTGTCTCAAGACTGCATTCTTGAATGGCTCCTAGTGTGGGAACAGTGGGCAGAACGTACGTTCCAAGGACAGGGGATGAGGATGAGGAGCCTCTGACTGCCGGGGTCAGCTCAGGGGTCAGCCAGTGGTCACATCCTCTCGAGGACCTCCTCCAACAGGCTGATGTTGTCTTCCTCACCTTTACTCTTGTTCTCTTCTGCAGGCTGTCTGGGAGATGTTGGTATGTGCGTTCCTGTTTCTTCCCTTGTGCTAAGTCACATAACCAAGAAATGACCGTAACAATTCACTCTCCAGTTTAGCACACAAACTTAAAACTTAATCCTTAACTTGAGGCAATGTAATAACATGCCACAATACTAATGGAATAGAGAGGAAAATTACTGAATTAATCTACAAATACCTTGTCAGGAGAGTGAGTCCTATAAAATGAATAACTCTTTTGTTCTGCTGAATTCCCTAATGGGCTCTTGTCCACATGGATAGCCTAGAGCCAAGGCAGAAGTGACGGTCCCCTGGGTGGGGCAGCTGAAGGACTTTGAAGAACAGGAATGTGTAATGTTGTCTGAGTCCATTTGCATTTCTGCAAAGTAAATATCCCCATCAGTCCTCAGTGAAGTCTACCTCACACACACAAGCTGTGTGAGAGTGGTGAGTGTGTGTTTGAGTCAATTGGGTGCCTGGTGGAGAGGCTGAGGACATCCATGCATTGAACTCAGGAAGCAGAGACAAGTTTGGGACTAGTGTTGAAAACTCTTATGCCCTGACCACATTCCTTCAGCCTTAGCACTTCAGTCACAGTGGCCTGACTTCCAGCTGCCAGCTTTGGGTCCCAAGGCCTTTCTCTGGACCTTGGAGGGCTGCCTGCCTGTATTGACAGGCAGCTGGAAGTGTCGTGAAGTTGATGCTCTCCACCTTGGCAGCCTGAACAAATGTCTACTGAGAACTGGTGTATAAATACCCCCACTTCCTTGCCCTTGGGTGGGATAACTCGTAGGCCTGTGTTTTATGCTGGCATCCAGAATTTCCCCACAGGGTTACTCTCCAGGCGCCCGTTGGTAGTGCTGGCTTGGTAATACACCGTATGGCTGCTTCTCCTCTGTTATCTCACTTCCCCACTCACCGCTCCATGTTTCCTTCCCCTCCTCTCTAAGTGAGGTCCCTAGAAGCAGAGCCTGAAGCAGGACTTAGGGGGAGGTGCTCTCAGGGAAGAGTCAAGAAGGCTGTCATGGGCCCGTGAAAAGAGCTGAGCAAAGCTGTGGTCTTGGCTGGAGACTGGCTTCAGCCTGATCCCTTGGGGAGCTCTGGAGCACAGACTCTACTGCAGAGTTTGTCCCCCGATGGAGTCAAGGGAGCTGGCCTTTTGAACCTCCACTTCAGTTAGTTACTTCCTGAAGATCGCCCTGAATCGTGAGGGTGGGTAGGCATATCCTCCTAGCTGAGGCGGTGCCCATTTGGCCAAAGGCAATGCTCCAGAAAAGGGCCCACCTGTGAGCTGTTAGCAGCCGGCGATCACAGCTGGAGGAGGGGTGCACCGGCCAGCGGAGGGGAGCAGCCAGTGCACCTCCGCATAGGCTGGCGTTCTAATCTGTCTCAGGGCCTGATTCTGGGTATGGAATGAGAGACAGATTTATCTTGATCTCCAGGAGAGGGGAGGCCTCAAATCTCTTGATAGTATATTCAAGTACCCATCAGTCCATTTGGTTCTGGAGGATACTTTGGATAATTTGTGGAGTTAATTAGACAGTGACCTCTTCTCTCTCCATCACTCATTCTGTGTGGAATGGTACCTCTCCTCCTGGAGTGACCTGTCCCCTCTTTTTCAGTCTTCTTCCTGTCATTTGGCTGTGAAGGTGGGGGCTTTCTGACTGCCCAAACCCCTCTTCTCTGCATCAGATCTACACAGTGAGCATTAACAGCTGAAATGGCAAAAATACCAGGGATTACCGACACGGCCAGCTGCTTCCTCAGCAAACCACCTCCCTGTCCGTTTGTCTGTGGGTAGAGATATCTGTGGGTTGTAGGACTCCTCCCCTGTGTGGTAGCCTAGTCCCTCTGGATGCCCTGTACCACAACCCACCTCTGTGTGGCCTTGACACCCACCTAATCCTTGCTAACCTCTGGCCCTAGAGAGCCAGATTCTGTTTCTCATAGTTCCAGTCATCAGCTGGTTAAGGTAGAAATATAATATAAGCTATGCATTTTCTAATAAACACATTAAAATGGTAAAAGGAACAGGTGAAATTCATTTTAATATAATTTAACACAATATATCAAACTATTATTTCAACATGTAATTGATATAAAAATTATGAGATATTTTATATTTTTTTATCCTTAATCCTTGAAAGATGGTATAAATTACAGTATATTTTATACTGAAAGTTCATTCAATTTGGACTAGCCACATACCAAGTGCTTAATAGCCACTTGTGGCTAATGGGTACCATACTGGAGAGACTCATTCTAGAGTGTCTGGTAGTAAGCCTGGCTTTGTTGAAATGGCCAAACTATGGTGTCTAGGCTGGACTAGGAGGCAAGTGAAGCCAGGAAGGCCTGATGCTCTTGATGGTGTGGTGCGGCTGGATTGGGTTTGAGGACTGAGATTCACGACAAAAATGAAGGGTAATGATGAGTGGGGGAAGGGGAGGGATGGTTCTGGAAGCCTGGCAAGTCCTGGTCTAAGAGGGGAATTTCCAGAGTTGGAGATGATGGAGGTGGGGCAGTGGCCAATGCTGGTGGCTGTAAAGAGGAGGTGGAGATAGGGACCACTTGCTTGAGGTGCTGGAGGAACTTTCAGGCCAATGTTTTTAAGGTCTACTGGTAGCAAGAGGGGCAGATGGACAGGCTATGATGTCGATGCTGATGCTATTTGGGGCACCAGGACCACCTCCTTCAGATGGGTTGAGATCAGAGCCAACTGTGTGAATCTGAGGCTCATCTATTTCGTGAGTAAAGTCGACTGTTCTTAATTCTAACTTTTCAAAAGGAAGAATTCCAAAGGCAAGAAGTGACAAACACAAATTTAACCAGCATGTTTTCTATTGCATCATTGAGTCCTTGGTGTAGGTGTTAAAAAAAAGCACACGTTTCACATTGAGCTCCTTGAAAAATACTTGTGGATTTTATCATTAATAAGTCCCCTTTGGTTATCACTCTCCAATTAATTGTGCGATCACCTAACAGTATTTTGATCTGGACTGTATTTCTTGTTATAATGATTAGCATTTCATACCTTAGACTCTGTGAAGAGCAGG
This sequence comes from Platanista minor, assembly GCA_004363435.1. Taxonomy (NCBI): domain Eukaryota; kingdom Metazoa; phylum Chordata; class Mammalia; order Artiodactyla; family Platanistidae; genus Platanista; species Platanista minor. The sequence goes on along the minus strand of RJWK010017913.1, from coordinate 5,692 downwards.
ATAAATTGCCTTCATTTCTTCTTCTTGATCAACCACATAGAATGATCAGATTTTGCACTCTCAAGTGTCTTTTAATTGACTTTTGAGCAGGATATATACTCACCTCAGTTTTTAGATGGGTAAACCGAGGCTTTGAACAATTACTGGACTTGTCCAATTGACTCACTTTAAAAAAAATTAAACCTGGAGAGTTTGCTTATTGAAAATACATGGAAATGATTAGTAATTGGGGTTTCTAAGTTTTATTTTTGGTGAGATTCAATCCTTCAAATGATTGAATTTTGCAAAGAAGGGACTTTGTTTGTGATTCACTGCTGTACCCCAGATTCTGATACACTGCGTGCACTCAATAAATATTTTTGAATGAATGGATGAGTTGCATCATCTCTTCATTTAGTTTTATTTAGATGGTCAAGTATCTTTTATTGGTTTTAAAACATTTTTAAACTTAATATTTTAAAATAGTTACTCATTCAGGCTTTTTTTAAACAGCAAATTCTTTCTGGAGATAATTCAGAACAAATAAAAAATACATATACACACCCTTTTGGGAGATATAATACTGTTTTCTCTCACTTGTTTTGCAACTTACCTTTTCACAGAACACTGGGTCTTGAAGATCTATGTACATTAAGCACAGATAGCTCCACATCACTCTTTTAACTCTGGCATTAGTAGTAGGGCTGGATCATAGTTTACTTGGTCATTTCCTTAATTAACGGCATTTAGGTTATTCTTAATTTTTTCCTATTTTAAAATTTGATGCACGAAACATTTCAGTACATTGAGTCCTTATGTACCTCCATGACGATTTCTTTACGTTAGTGTTGAGTAGTGAAACTGGAGTTCACAGAAAGGTCCAGTTTAAGGCTTTTAGATACTGCCAAAATGCCCTAAAGAGTAAAACTTCAATTTATACTTTTGCTGTCTATCTGCCCACACATCCTTGCCTACATTCAGTATAAACAAACATTGGTTTGTACCAGTCTATTGGGTGAAAAATAATATCTAGTTCTTTTGAGGAAGTAACTTTGTTATTATAAATACAAACATATATACTTACATGTAATGAGTTATTATAAATACACACATATATACTTACATGTAATGAGTATATGTACATATGTGTGTATATGTGTATGTATACACCTACAATTTAAATATTAATGCTTACCACTCAGCTGAATATTAATATTGCCTTAGGAACATCTTTTTAATTATGCAGCAGTAATTCATTCATTTTTGCTCCTGTATATGAGTTTACATAATTTTATCTTTCTGTTCTACAATGATGGACATTTGGGCTATTTCCTGATTTTTCCTATGGTGAATTGTGCATCTCTGAGCTTTCTTGCGTATGTCTCCTGGCTTACATGTGCACGAGCATTGCTAAGGTATACCTAGCTATGAAATTGCTGAGTCCTAGTGTACAGTGGAGACTACCAGTTGTCCACCCAAATCCATTCTCCCCACTTTCACACAAGGTGTCCAGCTAGACATCTTTCCCAGCTTCCCTTTTAGTTGGTTGTGGCTATATGACTAAGTTTTCGTGAATGCAATCTAAGCAACTTTCTATTTTGCTACTTTGGGGGTCAAAGCTTTAAGGCAATGGGTACACCTCTTCCATGCTCTTATCTCTCTTCCCAGTAGCCAAAATCCAAATGTGGTGATAACCCAACTTCAACTTTGCTGAAAAGGGCAGAATCCTAGAGGATGGCAGAGCAATGACTTGAAAAGGACCAAGGACCTAAATGATCATGAGGATCAGAGTTGTCCCACTGATCAGGACTGTAAACTTCAGGACTTATATGTGTGAGAAATATAAACTTCTTTACCTTTAAGCCATTTTACTATTACTGTTTTATTGTTAGTGTCTTTTTTTTTTTTTTTTGCAGTACGTGGGCCTCTCACTGTTGTGGCCTCTCCCGTTGCGGAGCACAGGCTCCAGACGCGCAGGCTCAGCGGCCATGGCTCATGGGCCCAGCCGCTCCGCGGCACGTGGGATCTTCCCGGACCGGGGCATGAACCCGTGTCCCCTGCATCGGCAGGCGGACTCTCAACCACTGCGCCACCAGGGAAGCCCTGTTAATGTCTTTATTATGGCAGACTACTTTAATTAATACATAAGGAAGCACATGTTAAACCTCACTGATGCCATACTCCTACCCAAAGTGTTTGAACCAATTTGTACTCCCATTAGCAATGTATGAAAGTTCCTGTTGCTCCACATCAAACCAACCCTGCTATTGTCTGACTGTATTGTTCTTGCCTATTGGTGTGTGAGGAGTATTATCTTGGTGTTGTTTCACTTGTAAATGAGGTTGTTCATCTTTTTAGATATTGCTAGCTCATTCATATTTCCTTTTACCTGAAATGTTTATTCGAATTTTTTGCCCTCTTTAATATTGAGTGTTTTTAATATAGTGGTGAAATATATATAATATTTGCATTTTAATCATTTGAAGTGTACGATTCAGTGGTGTTAATTACATTCACAATGTTGTGCAACCATCACCACTATTTCCAAAACCCTTTCATCACCTCAAACAGAAACTCTACCCATTAAACAATAACTCCACATACCTCCTTCCTGTAGCCCCTGTTAGCCTTTAATTTACTTGCTGTCTTTATGAATTTGCCATTCTAGATATTTCATATAAGTGGAATCATACAATATTTGCCCTTTTGTGTCTGGCTGAAAAATATGGAACAATTCATGAATTTCTGTTTCAAGGTCTATGCTAATATCCCTTATCATTCCAGTTTTAGTTCCAATATGCTGTCATAGCAAGCACTTGGGAACTTTTAAATGTTAATTTTGGTTTGTAGAAGTTCCTTTTCTATTCTAGATACGAATACTTTCTTTCGTAATTAAATGGGTTGCAAATATTTTCTTCCAGTGTTTGGCTTAACTATGTTTATGATGTCTTTTGCGCTAATGCATCTCATTTTATGTAGTCAAATGTATCTACATTCTCTTCTGTAGTTTGTGGATTTTCTGTTTTCTTTATGAAACCCTACTCCACCCACTGTTCCTCATTAAGGTATTCTCCTATATTTTCTTCAAAAATAGTTTTAGAGTTTTACATTTATTTATTTATTTATTTAACATCTTTATTGGAGTATAATTGCTTTACAATGGTGTGTTAGTTTCTGCTTTATAACAAAGTGAATCAGCTATACGTATACATATATCCCCATTTCTCTTCCCTCTTGCATCTCCCCTATCCCACCCCTCTAGGTGGTCACAAAGCACCGAGCTGATCTCCCTGTGCTATGTGGCTGCTTCCCACTAGTTATCTATTTCACGTTTGGAAGTGTATATATGTCCATGCCGCTCTCTCACTTCGTCCCAGCTCATCCTTCCCCTTCCCCGTGTCCTCAAGTCCATTTTCTACAGCTGCATCTTTATTCCTGTTCTGCCCCGAGGTTCTTCACAACGATTTTTTTTTTTTTTTTTAGATTCCATATGTATGTGTTAGGATATTTGATATTTTAGCAATTTCTCTTTCCGACTTACTTCACTCTGGTTGACAGACCCTAGGCCCATCCACCTCACTACAAATTACTCAATTTCATTTCTTTTTATGGCTGAGTAATATTCCATTGTATATATGTGCCACATCTTCTTTACCCATTCATCTGTCTATGGACACTTAGGTTACTTCCATGTCCTGGCTATTGTAAATAGTGCTGCAACGAACATTGCAGTAGATGTCTCTTTTTTTGTGTGTGTGGTACGCGGGCCTCTCACAGTTGTGGCCTCTCCCATTGCGGAGTACAGGCTCCGGACGTGCAGGCTCAGCGGCCATGGCTCACGGGCCCAGCTGCTCCGTGGCATGTGGGATCTTCCCGGACCGGGGCACGAACCCATATCCCCTGCATTGGCAGGTGGACTCTCAACCACTGCACCACCAGGGAAGCCCGATGTCTCTCTTTGAATTATGATTTTCTCAGGGTATATGCCCAGTAGTGGGATTGCTGGGTCATATGGTAGTTCTATTTTTAGTTTTTAAGGAACCTCCATAGTGACTGTATCAATTTACATTCCCAGCAACAGTGCTAGAGGGTTCCCTTTTCTCCACACACTCTCCAGCATTTATTGTTTGTAGATTTTTTGATGATGGCCATTCTTACTGGTGTGAGATGATATCTCATTGTAGTTTTCATTTGCATTTCTCTAATGATTAGTGATGTTGAGCATCCTTTCATGTGTTTGTTGTCAATCTGTATATCTTCTTTGGAGAAATGTCTGTTTAGGTCTTCTGCCCATTTTTGGATTGGGTTGTTTGTTTTTTTCATATTGAGCTTCATGAGCTGCTTGTAAATTTTGGAGATTAGTCCTTTGTCAGTTGTTTCATTTGCAAATATTTTCTCCCTTTGTGAGGGTTGTCTTTTTGTCTTGTTTATGGTTTCATTTGCTGTGCAAAGGCTTTTAAGTTTCATTAGATCCCATTTGTTTATTTATTTATTTATTATTATTATTATTTTTTGCAGTACGCGGACCTCTCACTGCTGTGACCTCTCCCGTTGCGGAGGACAGGCTCTGGACGTGCAGGCTCAGTGGCCATGGCTCACGGGCCCAGCCTCTCCGCAGCATGTGGGATCTTCCCGGACCGGGGCACGAACCCGCGTCCCCTGCAATGGCAAGCGGACTCTTAACTACTGCGCCACCAGGGAAGTCCCCATGTGTTTATTTTTGTTTTTATTTCCATTTCTCTAGGAGGTGGGTCAAAAAGGATCTTGCTGTGATTTATGTCATAGAGTGTTCTGTCTATATTTTCCTCTAAGAGTTTTATACTGTCTAGCCTTACATTTAGGTCTTTAATCCATTTTGAGCTTATTTTTGTGTATGGTGTTAGGGAGTGTTCTAATTTCATTCTTTTATATGTAGCTATCCAGTTTTCCCAGCACCACTTATTGAAAAGGCTTTTTTTCCTCCATTATATATTCTTGCTTCCTTTATCAAAGATAAGGTGACCATATGTGCATGGGTTTATCTCTGGGCTTTCTATCCCATTCCATTGACCTATATTTCTGTTTTTGTGCCAGTACCATACTGTCTTGATTACTGTAGCTTTGTAATATAGTGTGAAGTCCGGGAACCTGATTCCTCCAGCTCCGTTTTTCTTTCTCAAGATTGCTTTGGCTATTCAGGGTGTTTTGTGTTTCCATACAAATTGTGAAACTTTTTGTTCTAGTTCTGTGAAAAATGCCAGTGGTAGTTTGAGAGGGATTGCATCAAATCTGTAGATTGTTTTGGGTAGTGTAGTCATTTTCACAATGTTGATTCTTCCAATCCAAGAACATGGTATATCTCTCCATTTGTTGGTATCATCTTTAATTTCTTTCATCAGTGTCTTATAGTTTTCTTCATACAGGTCTTTTGTCTCCATAGGCAGGCTTATTCCTAGGTATATTATTCTTTTGTTGCAATGTTTAATGGGAGTGTTTCCTTAATTTTTCTTTCATATTTTTCATCATTAGTGTGTAGGAATGCAAGAGATTTCTGTGCATTAATTTTGTATCCTGCTACTTTACCAAATTCATTGATTAGTTCTAGTAGTTTTCTTGTAGCATCTTTAGGATTCTCTCTATATAGCATCATATTGTCTGCAAACAGTGACAGCTTTACTTCTTCTTTTCTTTTTTTTTTTGTTTTTTTTTGGTTTTTTTTTGTTTTTTTTTTTTT
>RJWK010017912.1:18411-33953 GCA_004363435.1 Platanista minor | reverse complement strand
GAACAAATCATCTTAAAGTTTGTATGGAGACACAAAAGACCGCGAATAGCCAAAGCAGTGTTGAAGGAAAAAAACGGAGCTGGAGAAATCAGACTCCCTGACTTCAGACTATACTACAAAGCTACAGTAATTAAGACAATATGGTACTGGCACAAAAGTAGGAATACAGATCAATGGAACAGGATAGAAAGCCCAGAGACAAACTCACGCACCTATGGTCAACTAATCTATGACAAAGGAGGCAAGGATATACAATGGAGAAAAGACAGTCTCTTCAATAAGTGGTGCTGTGAAACCTGGACAGCTACATGTAGAAGAATGAAATTAGAACGCTCCCTAACACCATACACAAAAAGAAACTCAAAATGGATTAGAGACCTAAGTGTAAGACCGGACACTACAAAACTCTTAGAGGAAAACATAGGAAGAACACTCTTTGACATAAATCACAGCAAGATCTTTTTTGATCCACCTCCTAGAGTAATGGAAATAAAAACAAAAATAAACAAATGGGACCTAATGAAACTTAAAAGCTTTTGTACAGCAAAGGAAACCATAAACAACATGAAAAGACAACCCTCAGAATGGGAGAAAATATTTGCAAATGAATCATTGGACAAAGGATTAATCTCCAAAATATATAAGCAGCTCATGCAGCTCCATATTAAAAAAACAAACAACCCAATCCAAAAATGGGCAGATGACCTAGATATTTCTCCAAGGAAGACAATCAGATGGCCAAGAAGCACATGAAAAGCTGCTCATCATCACTAATTACTAGAGAAATGCAAATCAAAACTACAATGAGGTATCACCTCACACCAGTTAGAATGGGCATCATCAGAAAAATCTACAAATAACAAATGCTGGAAAGGGCATGGAGAAAAGGGAACCCTCTTGCACTGTTGGTGGGAATGTAAATTGATACAGCCACTATGGAGAACAGTACAGAGGTTCCTTAAAGAACTAGAAATAAAACTACCATATAACCCAGCAATTCCACTACTGGGCATATACCCAGAGATAACCATAATTCCAAAATACACATGCACTCCAATGTTCACTGCAGCTTTATTTACAACAGCCAGGTCATGGAAGCAACATAAATGCCCATCGACAGACGAATGGATAAAGAAGATGTGGTACATATATACAATGGAATATTACTCTGCCATAACAAGGAACGAAACTGGGTCATTTGTAGAGACGTGGATGGATCTAGAGACTGTCATACAGAGTGAAGTAAGTCAGAAAGAGAGAAACAAATATCGTATAATAGCGCATATATGGAATCTAGAAAAATGGTACAGATGAACCGGTTTGCAGGGCAGAAAAAGAGACACAGATGTAGAGAACAAACATGTGGACACCAAGGGGGGAAAGCCGCGGAAGGGTGATGGTGGTGGTGTGATGAATTGGGAGATTGGGATTGATACGTATACACTGATGTTTATAAAGTGGATAAAAAAAAAAAAAAAGGTGAATTCTTCCAAATATTTAAGAAAAAAACAATTACTCAAACTTTCCAGTAAACTGAAGAGGAGGGAATACTTTTCAATTCATTCTTTGCAGTCAGGGATACCATGGAGCAAAAGTAAGTAAAACAATAAAAGGAAACTACAGACCAATATTCCTCATGAATATAGATGCAAAGTTATCCTCAAGTTGATATACAGATTCAGCAAAATCTCAGTCAAAATACCAACAGTTTATTTTAGAAATTGACAAGTTCTAAAGTTCATATGGAAATGGAAATTTCCTAGAATAGCCAAAATAATTTTGAAAAAAAAAGTTGAAGGGCTAAATCTATAGTGAGCAAAATACTGAGTTATCGGCAAAAATATATACAAACATGTTAAAGGAACAGAATAGATAGTATATAGATAGAAGTTTTTGACAAAAGTGAAAAGACACTTCAGTAAGACAGGACATTGTTTTCAACTAATGTTACTCGAACAATTGAATATCCATAGGCAAAAAAAAAAAAATCATGTTGATCCATGCCCCATGCTATATTGTACTGTAGAACAAAAGATAAGGCCTAAAATTCTGAAATTCTATGACAAAACATAAGATAAAGCCTTTGTAATCTTGGTTTTGTAAATATTTCTTATATATAACACCAAAATCATGATTCAGGAAAAAGCAAATTAATAAACTAAATTTCATCAAAATTTAAAACTTTGGGGCTTCCCTGGTGGCGCAGTGGTTGAGAGTCCACCTGCCGATGCAGGGGACACGGGTTCGTGCCCCGGTCCAGGAAGGTCTCACATGCTGCGGAGCGGCTAGGCCCATGAGCCATGGCCGCTGAGCCTGTGCATCGGAGCCTGTGCTCTGCAACAGGAGAGACCACAGCAGTGAGAGGCCCGTGTACCGCCAACAAAAAAAAAAAAAAAAAAAAAAATTAAAAACTTTTGTTCTTTGCAAAACCATTGTTAAGAGAAAGAAAAGATTAGCCACATACTTGGGAGAAATATTTGCAAAAGTAGTGTCTAATATAAGACTTGAAGACATAATCTGTAAATGACTTCTCAAAACTGAAAAGAAGCATCCCAATAAAAATTTGGACCAGTGAATTGAAAAACAAATGGACAAAAGATTTGAAAAGACCCTTCCACAAAGAAGATATACATATGACAGATAAGTACATAAAATGATGTTCAACATTACTCATAAGAGAAATACTAATTTAAAAAAATGAGGAATCACTACATAATTATTTGAATTACTAAAATTAAACAGATTAGTAATAATAACTATTAGGGAGGATATGGAGGAATTGGAACTTTGATAGAATTCGGACATATGTAAAATGGTAAGAGTACTTTGGAAAACCGTTTGGTAGTTTATAAAAAGGTTAAAAATACACTTCCCACGAGATGCAGTCATTAACATTTCAGGTATTTTCCCCGAATAAATGACAGGACATTTATACAAAGTGCTTTCTGTGAATATTCATAACCTGGAAACAGCAAATGCCAAACAGGAGAATTCATAAACAAAAGTCGTATACTTATACAATTTATACAATTATTCAGAAATAAATGAATCATACATATACCAACAAAATAAATGAATATCAAAATAGCTATGCGACATTGGAAGAATCCAACCAAGAACACATAATGTATGATTTCATTTATATAAATTCAGAGAAAGTGACTTCTGACTTCTAGTTCCATATGTAAGGAGCTTGGAAGTTGTCGTTCTGTCCTAACAACAGGTAAAAAGCTGAACAGACCAAAAAATTAACTGTTCTTGGATTGACGAGAGACGGAAGGACACAGGACAAACTAATGTCCCCATGGCTGGAGAGGCAAGCAGATGTAGGGTGTCAAGGCTTACCAGAACAGAGACTCATGAGTGGAACCCACAGCAACTAGGGCCAGGCTAGAAAAACCTGAACTGTAAATGGCAAATTCCTGGAGGCTCAGTATGGACAAATATAAGAGTTAAAAGTTCAAGTGGAATGCATTCATGGTAGGGCCCACAATATGGTGAATTTTATCTCCAGGAGTTCAATCAAGTTTCCACAGTAAATGTCAGAGGAAAAAAAAAAAAATCCCCTTATGCTTCTGGCAGGGGAAGGGGGACAGGAGTCATTTTGAAGTACACCAGAGCGCTCTGTTCTTAATAAGACATGCCCTGAGGACAAACTGTTTAACCAGAGCCTAACCTGCTAGGGTATTATCAGAGCCTAAGTGACCTGAAGAAAGGGAGATATCCAACTCAAGTCAGTTTCAGCCTTCTACATGGGAGAAGAGAAATAAGCAACTCCAGCCCACCCCGGAGCATCCTGTCACAATTAAGGAGGTAGAAGAAAACTTAGATGCTCTTGTGAAGTTCACAGTCCAGAGACATAGGCTCAGTAAATGATTAGGACCTAATCACAGGACTATAAGAATGCTTCCCCTCCTCCCATGCCTCACCACCATATTACTAAAGGCCTATTTACAGCTGTTCCCTTTATCCAGTAAATCATGTCCAGCTACAAAGAAAACATTACAAGGCATGCTAAAAGGCAAAACAAACAAAACAATATGAAGAGATAGAGCAAGCATCAGAAACATGTTGCAATGATCAGACTGAGAATTTAAAACAACTGTCATTAATATGGTATGGGCTCTATTGGATAAAGTAGACAACATGGAAGAATACATGGGCAATGTAAGCAGAGAGTTGGAAATCTTAAGAAAGAATCAAAAACAAATGCTAAAAATCAAAAACACTGCAAAAGAAATGAAGACCATCTTTGAGGGCTTACTAGTATAGATGGATACAGATGAGTAAAGAATCTCTGAGCTTGAGGATATATTAATAAAAACTTGGAAAACTGAAAAACAAGGGAACAAAAACTAAAAAAACAAAAACAAACAAACAAACAAAAAACCCAAAACAAAATATCCAATACTCTAGGACAACTATAAAAGGTATAACATACACGTGATGAGACTATCAGGAGAAGAAAGAGAAAAAGTAATGGAAGAAATATTTGAAACAAATGACTGAAAATTTCCCCCAAATTAATATCAGACACCAAACCAAGATCCAGGAAGCTCAGCAAACACCAAGCAGGATAAATGCCAAGGAAAACCACACCTAGCCATGTGATTTTCAAATTGCACAAAATCAAAGATAAAGAATAAATCCTGAAAGAAGCCAGAGGAGAAAAAAAATACCTTATCCATAGAGGAACAAAGATAAGAATTAAATCTGACTTCTCCTCAGAAACCATGTAAGCAAGGAGAGAGTGGAGTGAAATATTTAAAGTAGTAAGAAGAAGAAGAAGAAAAAAAAAAAAGAAACCCTACTAGAATTCTATACTCTGCAAAACTATCTTTTAAAAGTTAAGGAGAAATAAAGACTGTTATATACATGAAAATTGAGGGAATTTGTTGCCAGTTAAACTTCTTTGCAAGAAGTGTTAAAAGTTCTTAAGTGATAAGGAAAATGATACAAGTCAGGCCTACATAAAGAAAGGAAGAGCATCAAAGAAGGGATAAACAAAAGTAAAGTAAGAACTTTTAGTTTTCTTATTCTTAGTTGATTTAACAGACAGCAGTTTGTTCAAAATAATAATGCTAACCATGTATTTGTATATGTATACGTATTTATATGTATGTATATATGCATATATCTTATGTATATGCATATATGACCATCTATACTTATACTGAAGTGAAATGAATGACAGCAATGATATATTGACTAGGAGGGAGGAATCAGGATTATTTTGTTATTATAAGATACACAACCTGAGAAGTGGTACAGTGTTATTTGAAAGTGGACTTAGATTAGTTTCAAATACAGAGTTGACATTTAAACAACTTGGGAGTTAGGTGCACCAACCCTCCATGTACTCACAAATCCCCACATAACTTTATAATTGGCTCTCTATATTCAGGGCTTCTCACTGGTGAATTCAAACAACCATGGATGGTGTAGTATTGAAGTGAGTATTCACTGAAAAAAATCCACATATAAGTGGACCCATAGCATTTCAAACCTGTGTTGTTCAAGAGTCAACTGTATACTGCAAACTCTAGGGCAACCCCAAACTAAGTTTAAAAAAGAAGTATAATCAATATGCTAAGAAAGGACGGAAAAGTTAATCCTATAAAACGCTCAACTGAAATCATGAAAGACAGGAAGAGAGGAAGACAAAGATGAGAACAAAGAACAAGGGCAACATATAGAAAGCAGTGGTGTATATGGTAGATATTAGACCAACTACATAAATAATCCCTTTGAACATCAATGGTCTAAATGCTCCAATTAAAAGACAGATTGTCAGAATGGAGACAAAACCATGACCCAACTGTATGATGTCTACAAGAAGCCTTTCTTAAATATGAAGATACATATAGATTAACAGTAAGTGGAAGGAGAAAAATACACCATCTGAACACTAATCAAAAGAAAGTAAGAGTGGCCATGTTAATTTCAGGCAGCACAGACTTCAAAGAAAGGAAAGTTATCAGGGATAAAGAAGGAAATTATATCATGATAAAGGATTCAGTTCTCCAAAAGACAAAGCAATGCTTGACACGTATGTGCTTAACAAGAGAGGATCAAACTTCATGAATCAAAACTAATACAACTGCAAGGAGAAACAGATAAATTCACTATCAATGTTGGAAACTTCAACAACCCCCTACCAGAAATGAACAGATCCAGCCGGCAGAAAATCGGTAAGGACATAATTGATTTCAAAACCTTGTCCATCAACCGGATATAATCAATGTCTACAGATTTCATCCAACAGAAGCAGAACACACATTCTTCTCAAGCTCACATGGAACAATATACCAAGACAGACCACAGTCTTAGCCATAAAGTCTAGAAAATGCCATCTAATTTTTAGCCAGAGAAAGCATATTAATGTTTGTATAAGAACAGGAGAGTTGGTGAGGAAGTGACGCATATTTTCATTATCCTGATTGGTGTGATGGTTTCAAGGATATATACATTTGCCAAAACATCAAATTTGTGACCTTAAATACGTGCAGTATATTGTAGGCCAACTGTTTCTAAATAAACTGTTTTTAAAACTTTTTATACTCTTCAAAATGGTTGTAATACGTATCAAAAACAGAACAAAGTGAAGAATATTCTAAAATTCACACAGTTATCTTTGTTAGAATACAGAAAAGATAGCCATGTTTTTTCTACCATTCATTTTTAAGAGCATAAATTACCAGAAAGCAAACTTTTCAGTGCAAATTCTTAGCCACTACTAAGACAAAGTCAGGTTCAATATATCATATATACCGCAGGAAAGAGAGAGACTTATTGCTGTTTGCCTTTGTATTATAGTACTGTGATCAAGGGGGAATACAAAAACTCTGGACAGGCCTGATACAAATCTCAGACCTGCCACTAAATCTAAATGTCTGCTTCCTTACCTGTAATTGGTGCAATGACAGTACTTATGTGTTTTTTCTGAAGATTAAGTTGATACACATAACTTAAAAGAGTTTCTGACACAAAGTAGATGCTCAGAAAGGTCGGTAAATATCACTAACTCTAGAAAATTTATTTTTTGATTATTGGGTTTATGAAATTTTGTTGCTTATACAATTAGTTAAAACATTTATTCATATTCTGCTAATCCTCCATCATCTCTTACACTTGTTATTTTGAAAAGCAGGTACACATTTTTGGGAATGGGATTTAAGGCTAATTTACAATAGATTTCAAATGAACTAAATTTACAACAGATTTTGAATGAATTAAATGCTAAGGTCTGTCACTGAACATTTGCCTCTTTAGGGCAAAATCATCACTTGTAGTCAAACATCATTCAATGGTACACAAATCTTACTCAAACTGTCAAGATGCAAAATAAAACATGAGACATCTTTAAAATTTTATATACACTAAATATAAATGATTAACCTATTATTTGATTTATTTTCTAAAATTATGGTTAAGTACTCTTCTTTTATTATACATTTTTGGTATTTGTACATGATAATTTATATTTTATAATAATTTTTAAAAAACAATTAAAATAATGATGGTGATAACTAATTCTTCTGTATCCCTTACTAAATGCCAGGCACTAAGTTACATTATTTATGTGTATTTACTGATTTAATCTTTGTAATAACTTTAAAAGCTAAGTATATTACTAGCTCCACTTTACACAGAAAGATATATTGAGGCAGGTAGGTTACGTTGCTCAAAATCACACAGCTAGTAATAGGCAGGGTTGGGATTTGACAAATCACTCTCATATGTCATTACCTATACATTTCTTCATACATTTTGCTATGAAAAGTATAATATGCTCTACCACAATCTATTTATCTATACGTATATTTGTCTAGTTGTCTAATTTACCTCAATATCTCTACCAACATTTCACTCATGTCTTATTTTAAACAATGAAAGTTCAGTAACTGTCAACAATGTCCTTGGCACTATGTGAGCATATCTGTATTTATCCACAATCCTCTCCAGCATTTTCACAACATTTGAATATCGTGGTAAATACATGCAGGATGTAAGGACACAAACATTAATACTACTTTGGCAGTGATGACATTAGCTATTGTACAATCTACCTCCACAGGCTGCAGTTTATGATGTTGATATTGACATAGATCTCAGCTATGTCCGAATTTTTAAAACGAATGAAATATTGGTGGTGAGGTTGTGCTGGGGTTAAAGGTAAAGTATATTTTGTTAGATTACGTGCTTAGCAATTCCAATGGCTATGTGCAGTTTATTTCCCACTGCCTGTGTCATAAACATTTAAGTGTTCCTCTGCAGTAAAGCAAAATTTTTGCTTAATTCTATGCATCCTTCAATGAGCCCCTTCTTTGATAAAGCTCAAATTGTGGAAAGTCCATCTGAACTCTATGAATCCAGGAAAAGTGTTTAAGAAAACTCATGCTCTATGGGAATGGAATATTATTATTTGAGGCATGTATGAATTACTAGATAACGTACATTTAAATGAATGGTAATACCTGAAAGAAGTGAAGGGAGGTGAAAATTACCTCCATCTTTTGGCCCTGCTGCTGAGAAGTAAAGAAAACTGACTTTTAAGAACTACTCTACAAATATAAAGTTGATATAACAAATTTTAAAATCTAATTTATTTTCAAACACATTTTAAATAAGATTCATGAACAAAATTACTTTAATGATTCTCATACTGGGACCCTGGTGTGCTACACTGTATTCAAGGAAAACTATGCATTATTTTTAATTTTTGAGGGAAATGATGACATCTTTGGATACCCACAAACAACTACTGCTAAGCTTTTGTACTTAACTACCTAGTAATGAGAATTGTTAAGCATTTATTTTGGCTTAGGGATGCTTTGAAAAATTACTAAAACATTAAGAGGGCACCATGGACCAAGGAAATATGAGTACCTCTGTTTCAGACATGCCCTGTTTTCATTATATTGGAATTTTACCTTTAATGGACACTATAGGCCTAATCTGTTTTTAGATTGCTAAACCAGAATCTGGCATGTGTACAGTGAGAATTCATTTAAAGGTAACAAGAATTTTCACATGCTTTCCCAATCATCATACTCTATTTCCCAAGCAGGTCTGTCTCATCAGGGAAAACGTAAAAAGAAATTAATTGGTTCTCTATAGTCTGTTTATTTTCTGTCAACAAAGGGTAAGAGATCAGAAATCATTTTTCAAAATTTTGCTTGTGCAAGGTATTTATTAAAATCCCTCCCCCAAAGGCTTCCACTATTGTCTTAGGCTAATCTTCCCTTTTCACACTTTTTGTTTATCTTGTATTTTTGCTATTCTACATTTATCCAGATGTTTTGATTTCAATTAATAGCTATTCTTCCAAAGAGAAAATATTTCTTACAGGATATATTTTCATATTCATCTCTAGAGAAATAAACTAACCAAGTCTGTGACAGAGCAAAGAAACCAGAGTAATATACCCTGTCAATGAAATTAAAAAATCATCAGATTATCAGATCCATCTCTAATTACAAAGACTTCTTCGGAGAGCTTAATGTTTCCAAGAGAACTAACTATCATCTTCTCTTGTACTTTCAATAAATCTCAGATGTATATTTAGCTGCATATAATTATGTGACTTCTTAAAGTATTTGAAACAGAATCCAGATGAATGAAGACTCAAAGCCTCATGATACAAGAGTAAAGTGCTAAGACAGTCCCCTATTGTAACTACCATGACAACCCCTATCTTTTAATGCTGAAATTAAACTTTCTGCAAGTAGCTACTTTTCAGTTCTATGGGGTGAAACTCAATTTGTATCACTGGCTGCTGTGCTGTGAAGGAGAATTTCAATGTCCTATTGAGTACTGTCTTCTTGTTAGTGTGTTTGCTTGTTTGCAGCATAATCTTTAGACTGACATGCCATAGGATTTCCAGAACTGAACTTTTTGCTTCCCTCTGGAAGTGATGAGGTTGGAAGAATAAAACATATTTAGTGTAAAACAAATGAATACAAAACAGAGCTGGGTGTTCTCTGCAATCAAGGACACACAGGGATCATTCCTGCAGAGTATGAATCATGTATCGAAGAGGAGATTTAAAAGTCCCTTCATGAACCTGTGGAAGGAAGTTGTACTACTTGGTGAGTATAAAAATAACTAAAGAGAGAGAACTGAGAGTGATCCTTCTAGGAAGGATGGACAATTTAGAGTATTTACCTGATTTTAAAAATTATAATCTAGTTATTTAAAAGGATTAATTATAAAAAAATGTAATTAATAGACCTGGAAAAACAACACTTTAAGGTAATACCCTGCTCTTATGAAATCTACCATTTATAAAGGTTAGAGAGGATCTTCAAGATGGCAGAGGAGTTAGACATAGAGATCACCTTTCTCCCCACAAATACATCAAAAATACATCAACATGTGGAACAACGTCTTCAAAACACCCACAGAACTCCGGCAGAAGACCTCAGACCTCCCAAGGGGCAAGAAACTCCCCACGTACCTGGGTAGGGCAAAAGAAAAAACAGAGACAAAAGAATAGGGACGGGACCGGCACCAGTGGGAGGGAGCCGTGAAGCAGGAAAGGTTTCCACACACTGAGAAGCCCCTTCGCGGGCGGAGACTGCGGGTGGCGGAGGGGGGAAGCTCCGGAGTCGCGGAGGAGAGCGCAGCCGCAGGGGCGCGGAGGGCAAAGCGGGGAGGTCCCCGCACAGAGGATCGGCGCCGACCGGCACTCAGCAGCCCGAGAGGCTCGTCTGCTCCCCCGCCGGGGCGGGCGGGGCTGGGAGCTGAGGCTCGGGCTTCGGTCGCAGCGCAGGGAGAGGACTGGGGTTGGCGGCGTGAACACAGCCTGCAGGGGGCTAGTGCGCCACCGCTGGCCGGGAGGGAGTCCGGGAAAAAGTCTGGAGCTGCCGAGGAGGCAAGAGACTTTTTCTCCCCTCTTTGTTTCCTGGTGCGCGAGGAGAGGGGTTTGGGAGCGCTGCTTAAAGGAGCTCCAGAGACGGGCGCGAGCTGTGGCTACCAGCTCGGACCCCAGAGACGGGCCTGAGACACTAGGGCTGCTGCTGCCGCCACCAGGAAGCCTGTGTGCGAGCACAGGTCACTCTCCACACCTCCCCTCCCGGAGCCTGTGCAGCCCGCCACCACCAGGGTCCCGGGATCCAGGGACGGCTTCCCCGGGAGAACGCACAGCGCGCCTCAGGCTGGTGCAACGCCCCGGAGGCCTCTGCCGCCGCAGGCTCGCCCCGCTCCGTGCCCCTCCCTCCCCCCGGCCTGAGTGAGCCAGAGCCCCCGAGTCAGCGGCTCCTTTAACCCCGCCCTGTCTGAGCGAAGAACAGACGCCCTCCGGCGACCTACACGCAGAGGCGGGGCCAGATCCAAAGCTGAGCGCCGGGAGCTGTGCGAACAAAGAAGAGAAATGGAAATCCCTCCCAGCAGCCTCAGGAGCAGCGGATTAAATCTCCACCATCAACTTGATGTACCTGCATCTGTGGAATACATGAATAGACAACGAATCATCCCAAATTAAGGAGGGGGACTTTGGGAGCAACTGTAGACTTGGGGTTTGCTGTATGCGACTGACAAGCTTCTGATTTTTATGTTTATCTTAGTTTAGTTTTTAGCGCTTGTTATCACTGGTGGACTTGTTCACAGGTTTAGTTGCTCTCTTCTTTTTATTACTTTTTTTAAATAATACTTTTTAGTTTTTCATTTTAATAACTTTATTTTCTTTCTTTCTTTCTTTCTTTGTTCTTCTTTTTCATCTGAGCCGTGTGGCTTCCAGGGTCTTGGTGCTCCATCTGGCTGTCAGGCCTGAGCCTGTGAGGTGGGAGAGCTGAGTTCAGGACACTGGACCACCAGAGACCTCCCAGCCCCACGTAACATCAATCGACGAAAGCTCTCCCAGAGATCTCCGTCTCAACACTAAGACCCAGCTCCACTCAAGGACCAGCAAGCTGCAGTGCTGGACACCCCATGCCAAACAACTAGAAAGATGGGAAAACAACTCCACCCTTTACCAGAGAGGCTGCCTAAAATCATACTAAGTTCACACACAGCCCAAAACACACCACCGGATGCAGTCCTGCCCAAAAGAAAGACAAGATCCAGCCTCATTCACCAGAACACAGGCACCAGTCCCCTCCACCAGGAAGCCTACACAAACCACTAAACCAACCTTACCCACAGGGGGCAGACACCAAAGACAACGGGAACTACAAACCTATAGCTTGTGAAAAGGAGACCCCCAAACACAGTAAGTTAAGCAAAATGAGAAGACAGAGAAATATCCAGCAGATGAAGGAGCAGGGTAAAAACCCAACAGAACAAACAAATGAAGAGAAAATAGACAGTCTACCTGAAAAAGAATTCAGAATAATGATGGTAAAGATACTCCAAAATCTTGGAAATAGAATGGAGAAAATAAAAGTTTAACAAGGATGTAGAAGAACTAAAGAGCAAACAAACAATGATGAACAACACAATAAATGAAATTAAAAATTCTCTAAAAGGAATCAATAGCAGAATGACTGGGGCAGAAGAACGGATGAGAGACCTGGAAGATAAAATAATGGAAATAACTACTACACAGCAGAGTAAAGAAAAAGAATGAAAAGAATTGAGGACAGTCTCAGAGACCTCTGGGACAACATGAAATGCACAAACATTTGAATTATAGGGGTCCCAGAAGAAGAACAGAAAAAGAAAGGAACTGAGAAAATATTTGAAGAGATTAGAGTTAAAAACTTCCCTAACATGGGAAAGGAAAGAGTCAATCAAGTCCAAGAAGCAGAGAAAGTCCCATACAGGATAAAACCAAGGAGAAACATGCCAAGACACATATTAATCAAACTATCAAAAATTAAATACAAAGAAAAATTACTAAAAGCATCAAGGGAAAAGCAACCAATAACATACAAGGGAATCCCCATAAGGTTAACATCTGATCTTTCAGCAGAAACTCTGCAAGCCAGAAGGGAGTGGCAGGACATATTTAAAGTGATGAAAGGGAAAAACCTACAACCAAGATTACTCTACCCAGCAAGGATCTCATTCAGATTCAATGGAAAAATTAAAACCTTTACAAACAAGCAAAAGCTAAGAGATCTCAGCACCACCAAACCAGCTAGGCAGTAAACACAAGAGAAGGAAAAGACCTACAAAAACAAACCCAAAACAATTAAGAATATGGTAATAGGAACATACATATTGATAATTACCTCAAATGTAAATGGATTAAATGCTCCACCCAAAAGACACAGACTGGCTAAATGGATACAAAAACAAGACCCATCTATATGTTGTCTACAAGACACCCACTTCAGACCTAGGGACACATACAGACTGAAAGTGAGGGGATGGAAAAAGATATTCCATGCAAACGGAAACCAAAAGAAAGCTGGAGTAGCAATTCTCACATCAGACCATCAGACAAAATAGACTTTAAAATAAAGACTATTAGAAAAGACACAGAAGGACACTACGTAATGATCAAGGGATCAAGCCAAGAAGAAGATATAACAATTGTAAATATTTAGGCACCCAACATAGGAACACCTCAATACATAAGGCAAATGCTCACAGCCATAGAATGGGAAATGAACAGTAACACAGTGATAGTAGGGGACTTGAACACCCAACTTTAACCAATGGACAGATCAACCAAACCGAAAATAAATCAGGAAACATAAGCCTTAAATGACACATTAAACAACAAGGATTTAATTGATAATTATAGGTCATTCCATCCAAAAACAACACACAACACATTCTTCTCAAGTGCTCATGGAATGCTCTCCAGGATAGATAATATCTTGGGTCACAAATCAAGCCTTGGTAAGTTTAAGAAAATTGAAATTGTATCAAATATCTTTTCTGACCACAGCACTATGAGACTAGATATCAATCAGAGGGAAAAAAACTGTAAAAAATATAAACACAAGGAGGTTAAACAATACACTACTAAATAACCAAGACATCCCTGCAGAAATCAAAGAGGAAATCAAAAAATACCTGGAAACAAATGACAATGAAAACACAATGACCCAAAACCTATGGGTTTGGCTTCCCTGGTGGCACAGTGGTTGAGAGCCCACCTGCCGATGCCGGGGACACTGGCTCAAGCCCCGGTCCAGAAAGATCCGACATGCCGCGAAGCGGCTGGGCCCGTGAGCCATGGCCGCTGAGCCTGCGCATCCGGAGACTGTGCTCCACAACGGGAGAGGCCACAACAGTGAGAGGCGCGCGTAACGCAAAAACAAACAAACAAACAAAAAAAAAAAACACCTATGGGTTGCAGCAAAAGCAGTTCTAAGAGGGAAGTTTATAGCAATACAATCCTACCTCAAGAAACAAGAAAGAACTCAAATAAACAACCTAACCTTGCACCTAAAGCAATTAAAGAAGAACAAAAACACCCAAAGTTAGCAGAAGAAAAGAAATCATAAAGATCAGATCAGAAATCAATGAAACAGGAATGAATGAAACGATAGCAAAGACCAATAAAACTTAAAGCTGGTTCTTTGAGAAGATAAACAGAATTGATAAACCATTAGCCAGACTCATCAAGAAAAAAAGGGAGAACACTGAACAGAATTAGAAATGAAAAAGAAGAAGTAACAACTGACACTGCAGAAATACAAAGGATCATGAGAGATCGCTACAAGCAACTACATGCCAATAAAATGGACAACCTGGAAGAAATGGACAAATTCTTAGAAAAGCACAACCTTCCAAGACTGAAATAAGAAGAAATAGAAAATATAAACAGACAAATCACAAGCCCTGAAATTGAAACTGTGATTAAAAATCTTCCAACAAACAAAAGCCCAGGACCAGATGGCTTCACAGGTGAATTCTATCAGACATTTAGAGAAGAGCTAACCCCTATCCTTCTCAAACTCTTCCAAAATATAGCAGAGGGAGGAACACTCCCAAACTCATTCTAGGAGGCCACCATCACCCTGATACCATAACCAGACAATGATGTCACAAAAAAAGAAAACTACAGGCCAATATCACTGATGAATATAGATGCAAAAATCCTCAAAAAAATACTTGCAAACAGAATCCAACAGCACATTAAAAGGCTCATACACCATGATCAAGTGGGGTTTATCCCAGGAATGCAAGGATTCTTCAATTGATGCAAATCAATCAATATGATACACCATATTAACAAATTGAAGGATAAAAACCATATGATAATCTCAATAGAGGCAGAAAAAGCTTTTGACAAAATTCAACACCCATTTATGATAAAAACCCTGCAGAAAGTAGGCATAGAGGGAACTTTCCTCAACATAATAAAGGCCATATATGACAAACCCTCAGCCAACATCATCCTCAATGGTGAAAAACTGAAAGCATTTCCACTAAGATCAGGAAAAAGACAAGGTTGCCCACTCTCACCACTCTTATTCAACATAGTTTTGGAAGTTTTAGCCACAGCAATCAGAGAAGAAAAGGAAATAAAAGGAATCCAAATCGGAAAAGAAGAAGTAAAGCTGTCACTGTTTGCAGATGACATGATACTATACATAGAGAATCCTAAAGATGCTACCAGAAAACTACTAGAGCTAATCAAT